>WEZZ01008169.1:49439-106524 GCA_013400585.1 Chloropsis cyanopogon | reverse complement strand
TCCCCCGGCGCTCTCTCGGCCGCCGCCCGCCGGGCTTTGGGGCCGCTCTCCTGCTTGTGCCGGTCTGGGACCCGCTATCCTGTGTTATCCCGCCTTGGAGCGGGGAGCCGGAGCCCGGGAATTGTGCGCGGCTGCTTCGCGCAGCCTTGGAGCGGGTCTGGGAGCGGCGGTGCCTCGGTGCAGCCGGGTCGTTCCGGCCCTGCTGCCGCGTGTCCTCAGCCCGCTGCGAGCCCCGTCGCTCGTCCCGTGGCTTTGCCCGCAGCTCGGGCCCCGAGGGCTGTTCGCCAAAAGTGTTTGCGGGGCCCAGAACCGCGAAATGTGACGCGAGCCTCGAAACGCGGAGAGACAGCAACAAAAAAGACAAAACAAAAAAGTTGTCTGGAAGCTCTTCCAGTGTTCCCTGGCCGCGTTCCGTGGTGGCGCTGGGTGCAGCCGAGGGTGACGCTGCCCGGTCACCGCTGCTGCGGCCCGCAGGGATCCCCTCCAGCCCTGCCCCGCCGGCGGGATGCGGGAGCGGAGCCGGGAGTGCTCCGCCGGGGTGGGTTAGCACGGCGCTCCGCTGCGACGGGAGAGGGCACTCTTGGGCCGGCAGGCCAGACCCCTCCGGTGGTTCCTGGTTTCCTCCTCGAGTGTAAGGGAAGTATCCGAATTTACCCTGTGCGAGAGCCAGTACAGCGGGTTTATCTTGGGAGCAAGCGTCAGCATGGCTAGGCTGAAAAGCTGAGTTCGTGGTATCAGAGTTTTGTTTTGTTTTTTTTTCAGTGAAGAGCAGGCGTCTGCTGATGGGGAGAGTCGGGGAACTTGCTGTTTTCCCTTGTAAAAGACCCCACAGAGCCTTTGACAGCAGGAGGTGTCACTGGGACAATGTCCGAGACCTTGCCACAGATTCTGAAGTTAACAGCTCATTGATAAAAACATCTCCTCATCCTTTACTCTTGCAAATCTGATCCTTCCCCATGTTAGTCTGGGAAGGCTGTTCTTGAAACTAAATTAGAAGTCCTAGTGTATCTGGTATAAGTTGGCTCTACCAACTATCTTCCTGTCTTAACAGATGTACTGTGCTAAATTTTCCACATACCAGTGAAGAATCTACAAAAGTGAAGGTTGTTCATTTGTCAGAGGCCGTTGTGTGTGCTGTGATCATTCCTCGGATGTATATCCACCATAATTGACTGACTTTTCTCCCCCTGAAATCTGTTATCAAGAAACAGTCATAAAGCTCTTGCAGTGCTTTGGGTGCTGCATTCCTGAAGGGAATAGGGCAGCTCTTGCACACCTCACTGATGCAAACCCACAAAGGTCTTTTCATATCTTCTTATGTGAAAGGGAAGGAATAGTGCCAGCCTTTCTGGCCTGATCCTGCCATAACCAAGAGAAAGGCTCTGTGGAGTCAGGCTTACTTGGGATTGTCAGAATACCGAAGTTGGTTAATGTAGTTGTTATTTGAGAGGTAAATGAGCGTGCTGCCTGCCAAAGATCTGTGGATAGCAGCATTCCTTTCATGGAGAAAAGTGAAAGGTCACCCCAAGGTGCCTGGAGTGGGTGGATATGATGTGAAATGTGCTGGAGAGCATGCAACAGAAGGGGTTGTGGGTTGTATGTGGGTTTGCTGAGTGTGATGGCTCTATGAGTAAGTCTTAATTAAAACTAATGTGGTAAAACTGTGGATTACGAGAAGATCTTACTTGATCCAGTTAGTGGATGTGTTGTCGTGGTTTTCAGGTAACAATGTTTGACTGATTGACGTAAAAAAGCAGCTGGACTGGTTAGATTGCTGCCTTCTGCTGTGATCAAAATACAAGTAGATTGACTTTTTTTTCCTGCTCTCTTTTTTATGCATGTGTACATGAATTTCTCCAGGTTCTTGTCTTTATTTCCCATACTTTGATTGCTTTCTACTGTAGGGCTCTTTATAGTTGGCTGCATTACCTAAAGCTCAGGTTCAGTCTCAGTTACAGTGAGGTTGGGAAGCAATACTCTGTACCTAGTGTTCTCCTGTGTAAAGCATGCACAGTTTCTGCTTGGACAGGAGGGTTCTTCTCACTCAGGTTTGCTTTGAGGAATCTTGAGTTGCCAGTTGAACGCTGGCTTGGTTGGGCTGCCTGTGACAAGATTTTTCACGTATTCACTCATGCAAATTTTGATGTTAGTGGATTCAAAAGCTTTGTAATTTCAAACTAAAACTACAGTAGAGCTCAGTGCTGTATGAAATTCCTAAAGCTATGCCTGCTGATGTTGTTTTGTTGGGTTGTTTTTTTTAGTTCAATACCGTCATTAATCTCTCTGATGTAACTTTATTTTTTCATACCTCCCACAGCTTCTCCTTCTGCTACCAATCCTACTACGCCCTCTTCCAATGTCACTGTAACACCTGCTTCCAATGTCACTGTAACACCCACCAATGCGACCACCACGGAGTCTTCCAATGCGACCACAGCATCCTCCAATGCTACCACGGCGTCTTCCAATGCCACCACAGCCGTTCCTGCCACCACAGCTCATACTCCTATAGGTAATTCAGAAGCACTGAACCCAGAACAGCAGGGAACTAGGATCTGGTGAATAACACGAAAGACAGGGACTTCTTCCAAAGTTCACTGTAGTAGCTTGGCTACTAAAAATCTGATGTGCAGAATGCATGAAAGGTTCCAAGGTTTGGACGAAGCAGATTTAAGAAAACTCTTAGTTATGTTGGCAGGAAGCATTTTTTGTGTTAAAAGTTGGCTCAGTGGTAACTGAATTAGTAATTGGCACTAATTATTAATTTTTAGGAGTTTGGGGTTTTTTTGTTATTCTTTTATTCAAAAGTTTCTCTGCCATCTCTACAGTGAAATTCTTTTTTAAAAAATCACCTAATCTTTAAAAACTTGCTGATCAAGGGAGCTGGGAGGTTACAAGTCGGTACTTGATGAGGCTCAGAAGAGCCTAATATACACTAGGGTGATTAGCTTTGAGTAAACCCACAGATGCTGACACTTGTCCCAGGCACATAATGGAATACTGATTCATTTTTAGTAATACTAATGTTTAGGGGAGGGGGAGAGGTCAGAGACCCAGCTTACTGGCTTGATTATCAAAGTTTTTAGGAGACAGTTTTGTTTTAGGTGGGTGGTTTTATTCCAGTGATGACATTCACAGTTAGTGTTTTGAGGACAGGAGAAGAAAGAGTTTTTATCTCCTGTCTAGAGGTATTACATTAAGTACTTTTTTAGTACAATTAATACTAACTGATTCTAATGAGAGTTTAATGAATGTCCTTTGCCTTGATGCAGATTCTCAGTTGTCTTGAAGCAGATCTCTTGATTCTTGTTCAAACACCAGCAATTTATATGAGTGCTTGAAAGAAAAGTCGTTTTGTCTGAACAAAGAATCACTGATCTGTGGAGAAACTTGAAGTATTTGGGTAACAGTAGTATGCAAGTTTGAAAATAATCCTTGTTGCAGAAACTTGGCTTAATGCCGTGCAGCTCACCACCTAAATTGTGTGGGATACAAACTGAGGGCAAAGCTTATCCTTGTTAAAGCAAAACAGGAAAAATCATTTGAACAGGAACTTCAGTGCTTGCAAACTTTGCTTTGGAGTTTATGGTGTGTACATACTGTCTTCTCTTAAACAGCCAACGTCACCAATGCAACTACTCATGCTCCTCTGCCTAAAACTACCGTTACTGCAGCTCCCACGACACCCACGACTGCAGGTAACTACAACTGCCATAGTGAAAGCATAAATTACTTGAAATTTATGAATGAAAGCATAATCAGTGTTGCTTTTAAAGTGTTATCTTGAAAGACTCACCAATTGACACCATTAAAGTAGTTTTGGTGTATGTGGTGTTGTCACTTCTAACTTTACTGCTAGTTTAATTTTGTTAAGGTGATGTATGCAAGTAGCAAAGTTATATAGCCTAAGAAATAGTGCTAATAGGTGAGATATAAAAAGTCAGAAACATGTTGGTCAAATGAGATCAGCTGGATGATTTTAATAGTGTGTTTGGAAGTCCCTTGTTAACTCCCCTGTCTTTGGGAGGTGGTATTTTGTTTTTGCAGCATAATAATAGGATGCTTTTTTTTGCTTTTGTTTTTGTTAAATGAAATTGTGCTACAGTGGTGGGAATAAGCTGAAGTATTTTATTTCCAAGTCAGTCCTAAATATGCCATTTCATGAAAAGGTCTCAGAAAGTAAAGCTCTTTAAAACTACCCATCAGCAGATGGCTGTTATTTCTAGACTTGTATTTGTGTGTATTTGTGACTTCAGCTGTTTTTTAAGCCTAACTCTTGGGGTGAAGTACAGTAGATGGAAGATAACAATTTATGTTAAATTTAAGCAAAAAAAAAGCAAACTGGAGCAAGGAGCAGCGACTGGAAAATGTGTCTTGAATGTGGGCATATCAGTAATATATTCTATGTGGAGGAGCAAGGCTTTGGCTTTTTGAAGTGCAAATAAAGTCCAGCTGGGTATTGCTCAGTTTTGAGGTCCAGAGCAGTTTGTCTATAAATAGCTCTAGCCTTGTACAAACAGCATTTAATCAGAATTTCAGTACCAGTAATCTAAATACAGATGCTGGCATGGCTTCACTTTTGATTATTTCTTGTTTTCTTATTGGTGTTTTGAGTAATCCTGATACAAAGAATCCAGCACAAAAACCTGTAAAACTGTTGTGAGCATTGCGCACTTACAGTTTCTAATTTGGTGTTTAACAGGTTCAAATACTACTGTGGCTCCTGTACCTGTTCCACGCAAATCTACGTTTGATGCTGCGAGTTTCATAGGTGGAATTGTCCTTGTTCTGGGTCTGCAGGCTGTTATTTTCTTTCTGTACAAATTCTGCAGATCTAAAGACCGAAATTACCACACGCTTTAGGACCTGCCCCTTGGTAATGGACTAGTAGCCCAACACCTGTAGTTCACTGAACCAAAATATTTTCTGTTGATCGTGGAAGACAGCAGTTCATGATATCCTTTAAATCTCTAAAAGAAGACTTCAAATGAATATTTTTGCAACATTAGAGTTGGCAAGAAGTGATATGAATCTCTTCAACAGGATTACTTGCAATATGCTGCATGGGTTCTAATGGCTGTTTTATTTTCCTTTAGTGGCTGCTGATGTGGGACTTTTCTTGATACACCAAATGTAGAATGTTCAGAGATTCTTACTCAGTGGCAACACTGTCCAGTAGACAATCTTGAAATTACTTCTTCTGAAGGCTAATATAAACAACACAGTATCCCTTCAGTTTTATCAAGATGTGAATAATTGGTGACTGATTTCAGGGAGTGAAATACCATTTATACTAGCTTATGGCTCTTACAGTGTGTTGCTAGAAAGATGGACAAAAATGTAGAATTAGATAATGTCTTAACAGAATGGGATAACCCTTTTTTTTTTTTTACACAAAAATAAAAGTTGCCTCATAAAATACTTCATTCCAAACAGAATTCCTATGCCATTTCCAATTAATGTTGAGGGTGGATGTAGGAATAATCCTTCTAATGGGGGAATAAATATTAGTGCCTTAAAANTTTTTTTTTTTTTTTTACACAAGAATAAAAGTTGCCTCATAAAATACTTCATTCCAAACAGAATTCCTATGCCATTTCCAATTAATGTTGAGGGTGGATGTAGGAATAATCCTTCTAATGGGGGAATAAATATTAGTGCCTTAAAAGACTAAATTTCAGTAGGCTATAAGCATGTCCCAGCTATATCAAAGATAAATAAAACTTCTAAGTATTAACTTTACATAGGAATATAGAATACATGTGACTTGAGCATTCCAGTTTAAAAAAAAAATCCCTAGAATAACTGTCCCTTAGTGATTGTGTTTTAGAGTGACGAGTATGGTACAGCCACAAACCGAAGCTTTGACTTGTTTACATTTTGTTCTGGCCTACCAAGACCAACCAGAAAACTAGTGATATAATTCAGTTCACTCCCTGTCTAAGAAGGCAACAGCTCACATTTATACTTGAAATACTGATGTTTGGGAAATCCTGATGTTTTTGTTATTCAAACAGTTCTTAAAACTTGTTGCAGTTAATTTCAGGAGCTTGGGTTGTTGGTTTTTTCTTTATTACCCTCCTGTATGTCTGCTTGCTGAGGGAGCAGTTAAGGGTCTTTCAGAGTGTATCTGCTGATTTGATCCTAGTCAGGATTCCTGTAATCCTGGGACCGCAGGCTACACCTTTTTTCTCTCCCTTCTCCCCTTCCTGGCTTCAGGTTTGTGTCACCTTGCAGTGAACTGGTTAAGGAAATCTATTCAGCCAAATAGTTTAGGTTTTTTTTCTTTTTTCCCCCTTGGCTGGATCAGCCATGTGATCTGAGTATCAAAGGTACGTCATCTCTAACGCAGACTGACTTGAGCACCTGTGAAAATAAACCCACCGGAAAAGTGGAAGTAGAGATAAAATCAAGTGGTGGAGGTAGCACATAATGCATAACTTCTGATGGTATCCCCGATCATGTTTTGGGATAATCTGTAGTACTGTCTTACTAGGTCTGACTTGACTGGAATTTGGCACCCAATACAAAAATAGCATTGATGGCAGTGGGACTTGAATTATGAAGCAAATGAAGTGCATTTCAGTTGGAAACTTGAGGTGTACAGTGTTGCTTTCTTGTGTTCTAGTTTGAATGGCATTGTTTCTATTGTGCTGCATAGAAAACTCAAATTGCTACCAAGTGCAAAGGTTACTCACCAGTACTGTATCTTTGAGTTCATTAGCTTTTAGTTTTCTAAATAAAATTAAGACAATCAGCTCAGGTTTATGAAAACAGCAGTGAGCAGCCAGTTTTCAGCAACAGTATGTGTGTGAGTTAGATGGTATATCCTTGGCCTTTTTGTGAAATCACTTAAATCTGTCCTTTCCCTAGCTAAGAACTATTTTACTGCGTTTATTTGTTAAAACAATCCATGAGCTTGTATTCTGTGCTTTGAAGTGAACAAAATACTATTTTGAAATATGACAGTTTGCCTTTAGCTCAGCAAAGCAAACTATATCTAGTATACAACTTTTGGCCTCAAAGGGCTCTTTTGGGAAACTTGCAGAAAAGTCCTACAGAACACTTCATAGCATGGAAAACATTGCCACAAAAAAGTTGCTCTGTAAAATGTTGCTGAAGTGCTTATTCATGAGCTTTGCTAATCCTGATTTAGGTTGCTGATAAAGTATGCTGGTAAAGCAAACTAAAAATAATGTTTGAAGTGCCTTAAAATTGCTTACTTGTTTGCCTCAAATTTTGTTTAAAAGGGTAGAAGGGATACCTTGCCTTAGTTACTAAATTTGTTGTGGTGCCAGCAATTGCTATTTTCCAAGATTTTAGGAAACCCAGGATCTCTGGCATGTACAAATGCCTATCTGAGAAACTCAAGTTAGTGCTGTATCAATTTAGTCACGTTCTGGAAGGCCTGCACTACACACCTCTTGCTCATTAGCCTTGCCAGCTAGGTGTAATTCCACAGTTCAGAGTTGTGGCTTGAATTGTTTCCCTTTTAGTTGTTTGGGGGGAGGGGAGGCTGGGTTATACATCTTCACCATGTGCTTGGCTGCCTCACTGTCAAAAGTAATTACTCCTTTGTGAAATGCGGTATCAGCTGATATGTGCTGTGTACTAGCAAAAAGCCTGAAGTAACAACTTGCAGTTTTTCTTGGCCTTGTGTTTTGAAGTGGAA
The DNA here is from genome assembly GCA_013400585.1 of Chloropsis cyanopogon. Lineage (NCBI taxonomy): Eukaryota > Metazoa > Chordata > Aves > Passeriformes > Irenidae > Chloropsis > Chloropsis cyanopogon. The sequence continues at coordinate 98,852 of WEZZ01008169.1, read as the reverse complement.
GGTAGCTCATAGATCTGTAGTTGTACTTGCCCCTAAATCAGTTTTAGGCACTGAATCGTAGTGACTCTTGAAGTTACCTGGCTTTTTCTTGAAGCCAGCTTGTGCAAATATCAAGCTGTTACCTTAAGAATGTTCTCTGCAAGTGTTGCTGTAAAAGTTCGTATCTTGTCTTCAGTGGAAGAAAACTGAAGCAGTTGTAATCGCAAAACCAAATTGATAAATAAAATCTGTTGAATGGAATTTTACCTGTGAACTTTCTTTAATGTGAGTAATCCCTGAGAGGAGTGTCTGCCTGATGACTCGGAGATGAGCTGTTTCTCATAGGAATTGAGAAATACTAAGGGAAGGAGGAAGAATGCAAGATTTGAAGAGTTAGTTCCCCTAAAAACAGGATTAACTTTGTTTTTAACAATACTGATTCAGATTTAGAATTATCTCAAAAAGAATTTTCATTTCCATGTTAGCTTAATTGTTGTTTACTTCTCACAGCCAAAGAGGAGCAAAGTATGCATTAAGTGTTACACTTGTAACAACCTGTGAGACTTAATACTCCTCTCCTAAGCGAAGTTTGTAATACTGGCTGCCAGGTGCACGTGTCTGTGTTTGCACAGAGGCTGTTAGAACCTTCATGAAGAAGGTATTGCTCTGAGCCTTATTTCTTTTCAGATTGCATAGAACCATGGAGTGGTTGCGATTGGCAGGGACTTTGAGGATTGTCGAGTTTCACCTCCCCTGCCCTGGGCAGGAGCACCTTCCACTAGGCCAGGTTGCTCCAAGGCCAGGTTGGATGGAGCTTCAACATTTCCAGGGATGGGGTATCTACAGCTGCTCTGTAGATACCTCTAGACTCACTCTTGCAGGTCCAATGGATGCAGGACTCGAGGTGAGTTCTCACAGGAGCAGGATGGAGGGCAAGAATCACCTTCCATGACCTGCTGATCACACTTCCCTTGATGCACCCCAGGACACAGTTGTTGTTCAGGACTGTGACTGCACATTGCCAGCTCATGTTGGGCTTCTCATTGACCAAAACATCCAAGTCCTTCTCCTCAGCGTTGCTCTCAGTCCATTCACTTCCCAGCCGGTATTCTTGTTATTGTACTGACCCAGATGCAGGACCTTGCACTTGGCCTTGTTGAGCATGACAAGGTTTGCACAGTCCCACCTCTCGAGCCTGCCAAGGTCCCTCTGGATGACATCCCTTCCCTCCAGTGTATCCACTGCACCACTCAGCCTGGTGTCATTGGCAAACTTGCTGAGGGTGCCCTTGATCCCAATGTCCATGTCACCGACAAGGATGTTAAACAAAGCGCTGGTCCCAATGCCGAGCCCTGAGGATGGCACTCATCACTGGTCTCCCCTTGGACATTGAGCCATTGACTGCAGCTCTGAGTGTGGCCATCCAGCCAATTCCTTATCCCCCCAGTGGTCTGTCTGTCAAATCCAGGTCTCTCTAGTTTAGAGGCAAGGATGTCATGCAGGACAATGTCAAATACTTGGCACAGGTCAAGGTAAGTGATGTCTGTCACTCTTCCTTCAGCCATCAATGCTGTAACCCCATTGTGGAAAGCCACCAGGTTGGTCAGGCATGATTTGCCCCTAGTGAGGCTGTGTTGGCTGTCACCAATTGCCTTTTTATTTTTCATGTGCTTTAGCACAGATTACAGTAGGATTTGCTCCATCTTCTTGCTGGGCACCAAGGTGACATTGACCAGCCTGTAGTTCCTTGTGCCTTCCTTTTTTCTTTTTGTTCTTAAAAATGGGGTTACATTTCCCCTTTTCCAGTCAGTGGGAACTAAATCTGACTACCATGACTTCTCGAATATGATGGACAGCAGCTTCGTCTGCCAGTTCCCTCAGTCCCCACATGCCAGGGAATTTATCAGTATGCTTGAGCTAGAGAACAGAGGGTGTGCAGTTCTGTGGTTGCTGACTGACTGATATGATAACCAGCTCTGGGGGAAGAAACCTCAGTTTCACATCATGACCTTGATGCTTACGTGGGTAGTGTATCAAGTATGAATGTGTGTTGTCATGACTCAGTTTTATGATGAGAAATTGCAAAAAATTTAACTGTAGTTCTGGAAAGGCTGTATGGGAATGAAGGAAACCTAGAGCTTCCTGATGTTATTAAAATTGCTATGTCTTCCAGAAAATCATCCATCTGCTGCACGCAGTTAAGGACTGAATTCAGTTTTTGTTACAATGCACCACTGAAAGTCTGTGTACAGTGGTTTATCCCAACAGTACCAGTCTGTGTTACTGCTGTTCTTTGAAGGCTATCTCCTGTAGATATGACATTTTTTCTAAAATAGTCTTTGAATTTTGCTATATTGAGTAATACTTCAGGTGTTTTAACAAGAAGCTGTAATTACTGGAGACAGCCCTTCCCTTTTTGCTACTGCAGTGGCATGTAAGTGCTTCATACTGATGCTATTGCTCTACCTCCAAACTGGCGTTTGGTTTCTGGAGTGCACTAAAATCACATTTGATGGCTTCTCTAGTGACAACTGACCTTGGATAGTTATCACTCACCTTGTCCTTCACTTATTGCATACCTTAAAAAAGAGCTCATGTTATTTGATAGCTGATTCCACAGCATTCTGTGAATAAAGTTACTTGTTTCGATGTAGCAGCAAGCGTGCATGAGTTAAAACTTGCTTCAGTAATGGTGAAGGATGTCAGCCCTGTTCTAGGAATCCTGTATCTCTATATACTGCAGTGTTTCTAATGCAACTCTGAGCTCTTTTAATCAGTGTTTAACCAATGCAATGCTGTTAAGTTTTGCCTGAATTTAATTCTAGGTCTTAGTTACTTATAAAAATAGTGCTTAAGTGTTTGTTTGTGTTCACAAGCATCCAGGCATGTGGATGATGCCAAAAGGCACATAGATTAGTATTGTCTCGGATCAAAAGCTGCAATACAGTTTGGTGCATCTCTGGAAGATACTCTGAGTCCTTTACTGGCTGGGCTATAAAAGCAAGGCTTTTTCTGTGCAAGATAAATGCAGATACACTTATGAACATTTTCTGCTTTCTTCTAGGTAATGTAGCATTGTGGAAGGAGCTGCATTTCTTCCCCTTTCTAGGTGGAGAGCAGAGAAGGTGCTGGGGCAGGTCAAGACAACACTTTTGAGGAGTCATCTTTAAACAGACATGAAAGGTTTAGTGTGCAGGCAGCAGCCTCTGGGGGTGAGAGCCCTGTATTGGGCAGGATGTGGTAGGCAAGGGTTGCAATAGGAAAGCAGTTAAAAAACAAAACCAAAACACCAGACATTAATGTTTTTCTCTAAGCACCTAGCTGTGTTTTGCACCACCATGTTCCAAGGTTACCATGATCAATGGAAGCCTTTTAGTTTTAACTGATGTCTTTGCCTTTCTGTACTGTGCTGCACTGTCTGTGAAGGGAGGACATGAAGTGCTGCTCTTGCTCAGGAGCGAAATCTGCATCACTCAGTACCTAAAATGGATTTTCAGATTGAATGACTGGAGCTGGTATTGAACCCTGCATCCAGATGCATTGAAGTACATGTGCACAGCAGTGGAGTATTACTGCCTCTCTTTGATTTATGTGGGAGTTAGTCTCCTCTTACTTCAAGGTTGCCAGTTCAGTGGCATTTTCTAAAATGACCTGGAATGATTATAAAATACATTTAGGTTTACTTCTGGACTAGCCTTTGTTGCTGTAGCTATGTGAAGACAGTAGAAAGAGACTTTTCATTTAGGCTTAGTAATATCTGCTGTTCTCCCCTTCCATCTGAAAGGGACCTGGAAGCATAAGTAACATTAAAAAGTGTAATTAATCATGGCACAGTACTCAAAAAAATTCTCTCATAGACCATTGCTGATTAAATACATCCTTCCTGCTCCCTTTCCTTAGTCAGTTTTTGGAACTTCTTTTCCCCATTTCCTAACAATGCATATTGTCACCTTGCTCTTGAGGATAAATCTTCAAAGGGCTTTGACTTACTGTCCACATGAAACCTGCTTGGGTCTGTGTACAAATCACAGCTTGCAGACTTGCTCAGTCTGCAACCACATCAGCTGATCATCAGTGCCATCATTACTTTCTGTCTTCGGTCTTAGAGTGTTTTCCTCTTTTGTCACTGCTGCTTCTTGGGTCAAAATTAAAAGGATATTGCAGGTAATGCTGACAGCTTGTACCTGAGATGCAAAACCTGAAGAGTTACAGAGTTAAAGTAGAGCTCAAGTAAATGCAAAAGCTGTTGTTTCTGACCTCTAAGAAAAGTGGTAAAGGAGGGGGAAAAAAGAATGAACCCCAAGTTGTGAACATTCAGCAAAGTATATTTGAATAATATATTGCTTAGTCTGCAGAAACCAATTCGTGGATGATCTTGACAGAAGGTAAGACAAAAAATTTTTGCGAATAGTTGCAACTACTCACAAAATCTGAATTTTTCTGCAATTTTTACAGTTCATCCATGCCCTTTCAATTTATAGTAATGAATGTATCAGTGTTCATTCCTGCAGCAAGAGACATCTCAGTGGAGCAGAAGATTCCTGCTGTCACAAATCTGCTTTTTTATATGAGACTATTTTCCCCACAACTGTCTTTTCTGGTCCTGTTGAAAGCCAAGATTAAAAGGTGTGAAGAGGTGTTAAAAGGTGGAGATCTGTTCCCAGTGACACCAAATTCCCTAGTGAATTCCAGTCTTTAATTTAATTTCTGAAAAACAGAGATGTAGCCACAGCCACTTCGTACCAACCCTTCAGCTACCAAGAATAATCCCCACTGACTCAAAGGCTTTGCTTGCTATCAGCTTTGATGTGATTTAGCCCTGATTAATACCTGTGTGCAATGTGATGTGATTGTACTGCTTCCTCACCCTGTGTTAGCATCTCCCACTAACTTTAGCTAAAAGATGAGGGTATTTTTGGAGTGTATCTGTAATCCTGCACTTAATATGTTAATTGAGACACTTCTAAGATATGATCCAAGATGTTAGCTGTGGTTAGCTGTTTCTGGCATTATTTCAGGGTGCAGGCCCAAGGGACTCTGGGCTTCTGCTGAAGCAGCAGGAGAGCAGATGGCAGCTGGCCAGAGTGCACAATGACCCAGTCTGGCCAGATGCATCAGGTGTCCACACATTCTGCAGCAGGGGCTTGAGAGGGCTGCCTACACAAACATCACATGAACCCAGAAAGAAGAGCAGCAACTCAAGAGGCCAACACAAGAGGCCAACAAGAGGAAGATGTGAAAGTGAAAGGAAAAGGACTGGAGAAAATACCTAGAGGACACAGCTCAGACTGCTGATCTGTAGATTATTCTTACAAACTGGCTGAAGTCTTAGTCCACCTGGGCAATTCCTGAAGTTGGCATGATCTGTTTCAAAAACACCTTTGCCTTTACAGTCACAACACAGCTATTGCATGTAAGAGTTGCCACCCTTATATAGATGGATCTGGCCAAGTACTATAGGTCTGAAGTCAGGTCAGTGCAATCAATTTAACCATAAAGACAAACCTTTACATGATTCAAGCCTGGATTGCCTTATCAGAAGTACTAGTGTTAATGCTTAAAAAAAATAGCCATTTAATATTGACTTATTATCTGGAAAATTACTTCTTATACTGTTTGTACTGTGGGACAACAGCTGGGCAAACTTCCTTCTCCCTTTTTGAAATGGAAAAAAAATCAAAACTTCACAGTATCCATTAAATATGAGACATAGGGATAAAAATATCACAGGTGAAAAGGTAGCTACAGTACATTGCAGGGTTTTGACACATTTCAGGCAATGTGTCTAGAGTTTGATGGCGCTCCTGTGTTGAGCACAGAGAAATCCAAGCTCCTCAGACAATTTTTCCAGCTCTGCATCATCTTTAACAATAGTAACTCACTGCAGGAGAGAAGTAAATCTCCTATCACAGCTGCTCTTGTGTTCAGTGGCATCAATGTGACTTACAAGTTTTGCACCAACTTTTCCCCTGAACTTGGTTGGCTTAAAGCCAGAGAAGCCAAGTATATTTGTGCATTAAGATATCTCCCATTTCTTGATTTTCCCAGAGTTGCTTTGTGTCTTGTCTTCGGCAGTGTGCTAATGAGCATTTCTCAGTTTCCTGCAGCAGGAACTGCTAACGTTTTCCTGCAGGAGGAAACTGTAATTAAATTTGTAGTAGTTTATACTCTTCATAGCATAGAAATGGACCTTGAAAGATCATTGGAGTTTTTTTTCTGTGTACTTAACTTACTAGGAATTTGGGTATTTCCTATCAATTTTTCTGCATGCATTTGTCAGACTGACAGTAGGATTATAATAACACAGAAAAAAAGCAGAAACTTCAGATAGCTGGGGTAGAAATCCCTAAACAAGCCTTAAAAACCACATGAATTACATAAGAATTACCTTTAAAAGTTACATAACAGCTGAGAAGAAAGATTTCTGTTAAAAGGTTTAAATTCCAGCTTAATTCAGTTAAGGTCTAGAAAGCTCTCACTGCTTTCTTGAAAGCCTCTGAAAAACTCCTGCAGTCATAGGCATATATCTAACTGAATTACAAGGATGCAGTCTTGTTTGACTACCCCACATGGTTTCTAAGTAAGCTGTTCCAAGAACAGCACCACTATTGAAGCCTGATTTCCTACCCCTTGGGATCCTTTGTCTCCCAATTGCCTCCCCCACTAAATGCAGCTCTCCTTTTATTTCCCATGATATCCCTAGAAAGCAGAAGACAACACAAATTATGGTTTAAGGTTAACTGGGTGTGTTTCTGACAGCTGTGGTGTCAGAAAGCATAGACATTGCTTTTGAGTTGTCTGACTTTTCCTGAAGGTTGGTTTTGGTCTTTCTCCTCTACCTAAATGCTTTCATTACAGAGCAGGCTGCCTCCTCTTTTACATTTGGTTTAAGTTGCCTGTTCCTTCAAAGGTTAAAGAGGCATTCAGAGACATGGACACATAACTCACAACCTGTCTTCACCTGCAGTGACATTCCTGTGGGAAACTGCAGCTTCCAGATCATAAACTTGACATTGCAGTTCATCAACCTGTCTCCCGTTTTAAACTGCACTCTTGGGTTAACTGACTTTGTATCTTAAAGATGGTCAAAGGATTAATGGCAGCAACAAAAATTCATCATCTGATAGCTCTGCCTCAAAGCAGGGGCCTAGATTGAAATGGAAAGATGTTGCCTTTTGCACTCAAGTGAATGAGTTCTCTCTGGTTTAAATAATCCGTAATTACAGCTTTGCTAAACATACCTATAATCCCTCTGAATGCAAAGTACAGCATGAGTAGTGCAAATTGACATTCTCATTATTGTTTAATAGGATATCTGGGTTTCAGGCATTGCTGGAGGAAGACAAAAACAATAGAGGCCTTTTTCTCACCGCTCTCTGCAGGTAACCCCAATTAGACAAGGCCCTACATCCATTTTCAGGGCAAAGGTGTGTGGAAAAAAATCAGCACCTCTTCCCTCACCTCTCACACAGACTGTAATTTCCTACCTAAATTTATGTTTGAGGTTTGTTGGTGTTAATGACCCCATAGGTGCTAGGACTGTTGTATGGCAATAAAAGCATGAGCACTGCAGTTACCCTTTTCTGTTCTGCTCTCCTCAAAAGCTGATACAGCTGTTGACATCTGTGGTCTCTTGAAGGGTTATTTTTTAAACAAAGCAAAACAGTTCAGAGCCCCATCAAAGGTAGACACCTATGAAATCAGTGGCCTCACATGTCTGCACCAACTGCTGTGGCTGCGTAGAAGTGTCTCATATGATTTTGTTTAGAAAACATGCCAGAAGCCTGAGAAATTATTTCCAGCAGAATGGCATTTGTCATCCTGACTCTGGAAAACAAACAATTCATGCTTTCACCTTGATGCTTGAAAAGATTGAAGATAGAATATATTTTGCTCAGTTTAGGGCAGAGACATTCAGATACACTTAGAAAGCTTTTTTCTCAATAGACCAAGAAAGCAAGGGTAAGGAGGCTTTTGAGGCAGCAAAATTGTCAGTAGATGGATTCATCTGGTTAAAGTGTAATCAAGTAGTTTCCAAACAGTAATTTTTTTTCTGCAGGCTATACTACAAAAGAAGCACTGCACATTTCACAGCCAAGAGCCTACTCTACCAACTGTGCTAAACACAGAGATTGTATTTACTTGGCCAAAACAGTTTTTAAATTGAAGTGGTGAAAGCTCTACAGCACCTTTCACATGGAGACAATCTTAAGAGTGGGTCTGATTTCCGTTGCACTAAATCAAGGCTTAGCAAATATGCTCTAAGATTTAGACTCAATACATCAGTTCAGTACAATGGCATCAATTTAGTGAAAACTAATGCCATTTTTGAGATCTGGCTGGATTAAAGCAGTTCTCTTTTCAGCACATTCATTTGGTAGTCCAGAGTTTGGGGAACAGTGTTGTAATGTGTGACAATGTGAAACAGAGGTAAGGACAGAGAGTTCATGTCCAGTGCGGAGTAGATAAAGCCAAAGGGCAGCAGTTTGTCAGCTCTGCAGCACTGGTGTCAAAGCCCTGCCTGGAAAATGTCACAGGCACTGCAGACCCAGGAACGTGGCCCCAGCAGGGAGGCAGTGTCCAAGTGAGGCTCCAAAATTCCTTGTTTAGCTTGGTCATGAGAATGGCCATTATGGCAGAGGCCTAGGGCACACCCAAGTCCCCAGATCCACCAAACCCAGCCAGCTGCTGCTTTAGCTACATCACCCTCAGTCTCCCCAGGGCTGCCAGCATGTTCTGTCTGACATTGCACACCCATTCCCTCTGCACCAGCACCTCACACAAACTCTTAGGCAGTTTACCTCTTAAGTATGGAGAATACTGCTCGCTTTCTAGAGCAAGGAGACTGACCTAGGGTCAACAGGATGGTCCTGAGAAGTAGCAGAAAGGCAATCATAGAATCATAAACTATGCAGAGTTGGAAGGGACCCATCAGTATCCTTGAGTCCAACGTCTGTCTCTGCACAGCACCATCCCCAAAAATCACATCCTGTGTCCGAGAGCATTGTCCAAACACTTCTTGAACTCTGTCAGACTTGGTGCTGTGGCCACTTCACTGGGGAGCCTGTTCTAGTGCCCAGCCACCCTCTGGGTGAAGAACCTTTTCCTGATATCAAACCTAACCCTCCTCTGACACAGTTTCAGGCCATTCCCTCGTGTCCTGTTACTAGTCTCCAGAAAGAAGAGATCAGTGCCTGCCTCTCCTCTTCCCCTCACGAGGAAGTTGCAGACTGCAGTGAGGTTTCTCCTCAGTCTCCTCTTCTCCAGGCTGAACAGACTAAATGACCTCAGCTGCTCCTCATACGGCTTCCCCTTAAGGCCCTTCATCTTTGTAGCTTCCTTTGGACACTCTCCCGTAGGATAATGTCTTCCTTATATTGTGGTGCCCAGAACTGCCCCCAGCACTTGAGGCTGCCCCAGTGCAGAGCAGAGTGGGACAATCCCCTCCCTTGCCCAACTGCTGATGCTTTGCTTGATGTATGAGATGCCACCAACAAGTGGACCATGACCCTAAAGCCCCCAGCAGGCAGGGGCTAGCACAGTGCCAAGGCTCCTTCTGCAAGACATATCCTGCACACTTAGATGGCTACAGAGAAGCTCTGAAGTTCAGACACTTGAAGGGACACACTAGATATGTGGTCAGGCAGTGTTAACACTTGAGACATATCTTCAGAAATGTAGTATTTCCTTTTTTCAACTCAGCATTATGAGTGTATCTTCTGCATTTCTTTCTCATCCCCTTTTCTGTTGAAGATAGTATGTTTTAGAAGGTTTTTTAGCTTGCCTCAAAGAGGCATTTCACTCTGCTCTTTTTCTTCCTTCTCTTCAAACAGCTTTTCCATGTTTTTAGCTTTCATTGCACAGATTACTTGTCTCTTGTAAGTTCTTGGCTGTTTGTAACTTCCTCTATACTACTTCCAACAGCTTTTGTTTTTAAAACATGCAATTATAAACACTTCTGACTTAATTGCTTTATCCCACTTCCCACACCCACCTTTTTGAATCCCTTTTAAACCCTGATGATCAAGCCTCAGATGCCATGCCCAGCTGAGCTGAATGAAGACAGACCCAGTCCCACATTGTCTTCATTGGTACTGAAGACAGTGAAATGTTGGTGAACAAATCTGAATTATCCTAATATCTAAAAAAACAATTCAGACCTAAACCCACAATAAAATCTGGGTTGTGAAAACAGAGAGCACAAGGGAAGGGCAGGGTGAGTTAGAAACAGAATGCTGTATTTATATAATTTCTTGTTAGAGAGAGAAGCCTCAAAACAACATTCATGTGGAGAACTCATTGCAAATAAATTGTTCAGTTGCAAATAAAAAGTTCAGTTGCTTCCAATTTCCTCATTCTGTTGTCATTTGCTTTCTGCAACCAGCCTCAGTTCTGCATGTGAAATTTGTTTTAAAACAATGTATAAAAAGGGAAAGAGGGGGAAAATGAGCACAGCTTTTTCAAACATTGCTGTTTGTACATAGTTTGTAGAGACAGACAGTATGGCTACATGTTAGAATCTGCACTTCAATCAAACACAATGGTATTACAAGCCACCCATATCAGGACAAACCCTCCTGTACAGGCAAGGTTGGAAGCTTGCTCTTGGTAAATTCCATCATCATAATGGTAAGAAGGGAATTGGAAAGAAAGGAAAGAACCAGAACATGATGTTAAGAAACCAAAAGAAAACAAAACGAACAAAAACTGCTGCTAGAAAGATGATGGATGCAGTGGGTCTTCTGGGAGTAAATTGACAGCTTGTCAGTGAAGAAAACCAATTTATTAATTCCACTCTGCTGAAAAATGTGAACATGAAGAATTTAAAGCAGTCACAGCCCAAACATTTTTCACTGGGGAGCTCTCTCAGCCTTACTAAGGTTGGAGTTTCGTAGACTGATAAGCTCAGAATGGCACAATCGATCTACCAGATGTGAATTTTTAATATCACCTTTACCTTCATTACCCTTGTACTGAAATGAGTAAATTGGTTTGGCTAATCCACGTTTCCCAAAAAGGCATTTGTTTTTGATGATACTCAGCCATATTGTGATTGTTTAATCACATTTTGAAAACATTGTTTCTAATTTCCCCTTTTTCAATTTTTCTGGCCTCAACTTTGAAGCTTCACCTTTGACTAAGTACTTTTTGATGTCTGATCTTCTCTCTCAATATAATTATCTGTAGATGGTAGGCATGCCACTCTTCTTTCAGATAAGCTAAACAGATTGAGCCCTCTGCTAGAAAGCATTTCCTGCAGCCCTCAAAAAATTTTTGGAACACTTCACTGTATTCCCTCTTTTTTTTTCTCATCTGTTTTACATAGTACACTCTGGAACTGGCAGCAGTATTTCTGTGTTGTACAGAGAGCTACAAACTCTTTTTCACTATATCTGCACTGCTCTCCTTTTTATAAACTAAAAGATTGCATCATCCATCTTTTCCAGTACCACGGTACACAGCCAGTCATCTGTCTGTTAAATTCCCTGTCCTGTCCAGGGATGCAGTCACCCAGCTCTGAACAAGTCCTGCTTTCTTCTCATTTTTCATCTAAGCAGGCACTGAAATACTTCTGAGAGGGAGAACCAAGTTAGTGAGTTACCTGTGTGATTCTGTCCTCCTGCTCTGCCCACATCATTATTCACTGTATGTGCCTTATCAAATTCACTAACATTCCTCCCCAAATATGTCATTGGTTATTTTTATAATCTATAACTTTATATTTATTTCCAAGCCACTGACAAAAATGTATCCTGATAGCGCTGCTACCAACCCTCATAGAAACCCATCAGAAACCAACTAAATTTAATGAAAATGCTGCATTTTTATATGTCAAAAAAAATCTAGCTCTCAATCCATTTAGCATTTTTATTGATATGGTGTAATACTGAAATTTAAAATACAAAATTTATGTGCAGCTAACCCACACAGCCCTTCCAAATATATATTGCATCTCTAGCACAATGTTTATCTATCTAACTTGTAATTTTATCAGCAGAATGAAATGAGGTCGGTTTGACAAGACTTATTTTCCATACAGTAATGTTGCCTGGCATTGAGTATATTGCAAGTGAAGGGTGTGTTTTTCAGTCTGACTCTGAGGAATGGGGCATTTCAGCACATGCAGCCATGTGTAGAAGTGAAAGGCAGCTTGCTGGCACAGTGATATATCCATGAAGGTGTTCAGATTGAAAAAAAAGCCCAACCAAAAAAACACGTTATTAGTTTATTCTGGTTTTAATGGCAACGTCCTGAATGTTCCCTTGAAATTTAATGATTGGGTAGAAGACTAATAACCTCAAGATCTGTAATTTAATTTTTTTTTTAATCTGTGGAATGAAATATTAGTCGTACCTTTTGCACTACTAAAACATGCATCCAGATGACAGACTGGCAGATGTAAGTGTAGTGCTTGTAGGTGTCATTTTGGTAGATGACTCAAACTTCTTCCAAGATGCTACAGTTTTTCCCTTAGTTTTCTCTGCCTGGGATGGTGAGAACTGCCAAACAAATACATTGTTTCAATGCCATAAAATGCACTTCGAGCTCCAGTAACTGTATTATGTAGTTTTTAATCCATTTCTCTCACAGAATAACAGCAGGCAAATTGCTCATTAAAGCAAGTGAGATGGAGAGGATAATTCAGATACCAGTTTACACAGCCATTTCTTTAGCTTGACAGTGTCTGCTGGAGATTTTGCAAGAGCTTTCCTTACAGACATGAGCTGCCTCTCAAACAAAGCAGCATTCAGACACTCGTTTTTGTTTGGAAGAGCTTCCTGTGAATAGAAAGCACATAACAGAAACAATATGAGAGCAGTCATTTTTTCTCTTTTATAGAGAAGTGGGTTTCTGGAAAGGTAAATCTCTCAGAGAGTTTTGAGTAAACTGGGATTGAATTGTTCCTATCTTCTAACAAAAGCTGGACCTTTTATAAAGCAGAGACAGGAAGAGGATGGACAAGAGGGCTCCCCTAAAGGGGAAAATGTAAGATGATGTTTCCTATGGGTACAACTACACATCTGTAATTATATTTACATTTCAGCAATTCAAGTTCTTGTGTGCAAATAAGTGCAGAGAAATACAAAACTTGATCTCTCTTATGCATTAGAAGAACTTGTCCATCTACTAATCTGTTTATCCCTTCATTGTCTCTGAAGCAAAAATGAGTGTGATGAAGCTTGTTTTCCTTCGAGGCAAGGTCTTTTTTGTTTCTTTTAAACACAAACATATATGTGTGTATATAAACATCTTACTATGTCAGGCACAGATTTAGCAGCCCTCTCTCCCTTCCCAGCCATTCAAACTGGAAAAAGCAGAGTCCAGGATCCTCTGCACTTGGAGTAGGGGACAGTGAAATACAAATTCTTAGATCTTTGGGACCATTCCAAAGTCGAACACAAGAAAGCTCGGCCAGAGTGATGTGAGCTAGTTTCTAATTTTAAAAAAGCCAAAATTTCCCAATAACTTTTCTCAGTTTCAGACTTTCCTTTTAAATCCTGTGAATATGGCTCTCATTTCTTATTTAAATCCACCAACATTCAATAATTCAAGCAATTTTTGACTGAGCTCTTTAGTAAAATATTCTGATGATTTAGCATGTGTCTGATACAGCTGAACTAAGTCTATGCACATCCATTTTATTAGGGTTTAAAATTGCAGGCACACAAAGCTCATTTTGTTTTCACCCTTTTTAAGTTAACAAATATGATCCATTCTGCTTTCCTTTGTTTGACATGTGCAGCTAATTAGCCACTATAACAATCACTAGCCTGGTTGTTCAATCCTAATCAGCTTTATTTACAGCAGTGAGGTGCTTTTCTTTCCATCCATCTTCAGTTTAATTTAGGAATTTTTGTCCTTAATCTTACATTTCTTTAATTAAATTTATAAAGCTCATGCTGTGTTCTGCTTTGTTTAAGCAGATACCAATTTAAAAAACGAAAACAAACACCACCACTTCCCAAAAAACAATCAAGTTCATTTTCACTTCTTGTCTGCCTGTCTTCCCTTTCATACCTTCTGGTCAGTTATCAAATAGCAAATCTTGATGCAGTGTCATAATTCATCTTCTGAGTCAATGACAGAATTAGGAATACTATAGGCTACACATACTTCCGAAACTCCTGCTTCAAGCAAGCACCAGAGATTTGTTTCACATTCTTCCCATCTGAAGACCACCATTATACCCATAATACAGTGGAAAAAAAAAAATTAGAATTTTTGCCTAAAATCTGCAGTTACTGAGAGCTCCTATAGGTTCACCATTATTCCATGACCCTCTCCAACCTGACCACGAGTTTTGCAAAAAATTAGACACAGTAACAGATGAAATGGTAAGGAAATATCTTCTCAGCATCTCTGAGCTTAGCAGAGAGCTGTGCCTTCTGAGGGTTTTGCTTCCAACAGTTCAGAGCCTTTAGCTTACACACCAGCTTGCTAAGCCTGATATTTTCACCCTGCATGAGCTGCAGCTGTTCCTGCTAAAGAAGACATTGTTAAGAGTAGACCCAAAAGGATTATTTCACCAGGAAGCAACATGGTTTGGAAGAAAATACAATTGCAAAAGCATGCAACTCTTTATATCAATTTTTAACTTTCAAATGCTTGAACTTTGCAGTATAAGGCAGTGCAGGCTTTGGCAATAAATTTCTATTACTGCATCTCTGGGGAAACAGGAAATGTGAATGGGAAAAAATTGAAGAAATTTAATCCAGAAAAGCAAGCAGTGAACCCCTCCAAAATGAAGCCCTCCTAATGGTAATGAATACTATTATTCCAAATGGGGATTCTGGTTCACACTGTATTCATGTACTTGGTCAACCCTAATTGCAGTGTCCTCAGTGAAAACAAAATTAGTGGATTCATGAAAAGTACAGTCACCAGGTTTTCTTCTTTATTGTTCCAAATAGACTTGCCCAGAGAAGCTGTGGATGCCCCAGCCCTGGCAGTGTTCAAGGCCAGATTGGGACTAGATGGTGTTTAAGGTCCCTTCCAACCCCTTAACTTGCTATGATTTCCTGCTGAAAACTCTTACAGAGGTTCCAGAGGACTGCTGGAGGTTCTGGCCCTCCTGGCAGAAGTGTCTCTGCAGAGAAGGTCTACTATTCAGTGCCCACTTACCTTCATAGCCTTTGTGCCCCACATTAATTTTATCTGCAGCTGGGCTTTGGCCTTCCTAATTTCACCACTTTGGGTCTGAACTCCAATATTCCAGCTCTGTGGCTTGCCCATGTTTCTACTATTTGCAATCTCCCTTTTTGTATTTCAGTTACTCAAGAAGCTCCTTGCTAAGGCAAGCAAGGCCAAATTTCTGCTAAACTCTCTGGTCTTCTTGCATAACCAGGGTATCTGGTTATGAAATCTTTGTTTTATTTAAAAATCAACCCGTTTTCCTCTGCACTTTTCCTCTTTTGGCAGTCTTTCAGGGATTCTGCCTATCAATTCCCTAAATAAGTCACAGTCCACTCTCCTGAAGTCCCAAGTCCTAAGTCTGCAGCATAATTTTGCAACCTTTCTCCTGATCCTGAAATCATTTCCCAGTCAATACAGCCTCACATGGTTTTCCTTGTTTGTGAGCAGCAGAAATAGGGATTTACCAGATTTGGCTCCTCTAGCATTTGCTTTTAAGATATTATCACTAATGCTACCCAGGAACTGCCTCAGCTTTCACAATGCTGTTTTCCCTTTCCAGTACATTTCCAGATGAACGCCAAGACGTCAAATCAAAACCACTTTTCCCTATCCCTCTATAGATAAATCCATCTGATTTGTTCTCTTGACCAGGCAGACTGTCACAGATTCCCCACCGCAGTCATCAATCTTCACTAGCATTCGTCCCTCTTCTGACCTTGGCTCATGGGCTGTCACTGGTGCATCTCCACACTCCCTCACAAGCTTTGTGCAGGGAATGAGCCCCTTACGCAGAATACAATCCTCATTCCTCTTCTTCCCTGCTGATCCTTTTAAGCACCCTGCAAGCACCCCTGGCCGTGGTGTGCAGCAGCCCAGCAAGTTCCCACGGCTCTGCTCAAACCACAGCCCTCTGACTGCACGTGAGCTCCCCACTCCTCGTGTCCACTGCGTCTGCGCATGTCCCTTCCAAGCGGGGACACCAAGGTGTCCCTGCAGCCTTCTCTTCCATTTCCACTGGTTCCTTGTTTATTCTGCCTGTGCCCACCTCCCAGGTACATTTGGGGTGCTGAAAGCCCTTCTCACCCTGATGGCATTGCAGTTATACTCTGCTTTGCAATTGTCTCTGCTTGAGAGAGCTGCAGACATGTTTGCTTTAGACAGAAGTATATTGCCATTATCCATTTGATCTCATTTGTATTCACTGGCTTACTACCATAATTTTAGTACAAATTGGACTTTGCTGAGGAGGAATATGTTTGACTATAAAAGAAATTGATCTGGAAGTTGCAGCTTGGAAATAACTTTCCAGGCTTTAGTTTATAATTCCCAGAAGATCAGTTTTGGGGGCTCTTTTTCAAAACATAAAGCTGAATATATTTTTTATTCTAAATAACCACTAGAGTGAAAAAGGAGTCTGTTCCCATTCTTTTATGTGACCAGCCTGCACAAGAAGATAAAACTCCTATCAACACATTTATCAGGGTCATTGAAACACCAGAGCCTCTTTCCCCTGCCCAGAAAAGGGACAGTGGCAGTACATGAAAACATTGACATTATGACTGAAAGTGTGTTCACATTTATTTTGGATTTTCCTCAGATCCAGGTTCAACTTCTCTGATGTTCACGTCTGTAGAAAGCATGGTGGTGGTTTCACTCAGAACAGTTCGAAAGCAGAGTTTTTAAGCTAGGACCCAATCCAATTCAAATACATGTAGTTATTCAGGTTCTAAGGGCCCAACATTTTTGCACTTGGAGCATTAGCACTCAAAGATTCGTGACAGGAGGTCACGAATGAACAGAGTCTAGTGATGGATCACCTCCAGCTCTTCACTGCACCCATGTCCCAGGCAGAGCACAGTAACAGCAGCTCAGCCAGCATATCATCCTTGTTTTTGTTTACTGACACACAGACGTATTTCCTTGCTTTAAAAAAATGTTCTTTCAAGTCACCATTCTTTTCAGTGGAGCCAACCTTTTCCTTCATCTCAATCACTGTTGACTTCTCCCTTCTCACCTCACTGCTGATTTCAAACACTCGTTGCTCAGTGCTAAGGCACTAGACATCCGACTTTCCCTGCAATTACAAACTGAACCTGTAAGAGATGGAGTGTGCACGTATGGGAAAGTGACATTCAGAAGATTTCAAAAGTCTCTCAACTACAACCAGATGGTCTTTCTTCTTTACTATTTTCCTAGAATCAATGCATCAGGAAGACAGAGCAATATTCTTCTTGCCTCCAGGCACTAAAAAGTGGAATTTTAATTGTGGCATTTGCAGGCAATCTATTGGCAGACCTGGGATGTACGTATTGAATAGAAGTAGCAGCACCATGGTGAGAAATCAGGCTCTCTGGTGAAAACTGGATTAATTCTTAGGACTGCAAAAGTAATCACAATATTCCTAGAGTCACTATTGACATTAATGGGCTCATGTACCATTGAATCTAAACTTTGAGGATCTGATGCAGGTAGTTGCTCTATGGTTCCAATCAGGCCAGTTTTTATAGACTACATTTTAATGTCTTATTTTTGCAAAGTAATAACATATGTAGCCCCAAAGAAATCAGTGGACTACTTGATTTTTGCAAAGTAATAACATATGTAGCCCCAAAGAAATCAGTGGACTACTTGATTTTTGCAAAGTAATAACATATGTAGCCCCAAAGAAATCAGTGGACTACTTGAAAACAAAGGCATTGTTAGAGTGAGCAATACAATTATGCAGCAGACATAAAGTTTCCAAGAAAAATAATGCAGAATATTACAAGCTGAGCTATATCAAAATATTCCCTCTGCTGTAACTAAAAAGAGCTTCCATCACTCTCTGTAATGTGGTACCTGTTCCATAGAGAATACATTTCTCTCAGAGAAGGTACATTATTTTTCCACCAGACGTTTTTACAAGATGCTTCTCTCAGCAGGAGACAAATGATTCACACATTCATCCACCTGGCACACTGCAGCAATTTATTCCTTTGAGTGCTACACTTGCGGTGAGTTATACAGCAGAACAGAAACACTGATTGAGTACCCCCTCTTATTTTGTACTTTTAGATGGACACAAGTCACAAGAAGGTTCTGCACTAGAGATTCATATTCATCCCTAACTTTTCTAACCTGCTTTTTGAGACCAAGATTTCCTTCCTCTCAGTCATTGGGCTGGGGTCTGAGAGCAGTTATTTCCATAATCATCCTGTGGCACAGCCCCACAATCTATCACAGCAGGGAAAGTGAATGAGCAAAGCTAGAAATGAGCAAATACCACAGCCTAGGAATAAATGATCCAGAGCTCAGAATATGCTCTATGATACCTATTTAATTAGAGCAAGAATATTTTCCTAAATGAGTGGCTTGGTGATATGATATAATAAATTTTGATGATATGAAATAATCAGTTTTGTTCTTCTCTGTTGAATAGAAACATTGACTCCCTGGAAGCAGTAGGAAGTTCATGACAAATATTTGAAGGTGGCAGCTGCTTGAGCCAGGAGGTTGGACTAGATGACCCACTGTGGTTCTTTCCAACCTTACCCATTCTGTAAATCTGTGATTCTGTGAAGTGTGTAAGTTTCATACATAATCTTAAAATGTCTGTTTCTGGTCATCAGGAAAGAAAGATCTCCTCACTGGTAGGTATGAGAATTGACAGAATGAAATGTGTGCTGAAGACAGAGGAACAGAAAGACTGGGGAGCAGGATAAGGAAATCCAATTTTTGGAGAAGATCCTGTGCCTGGTTTTGCTACATCAGTGAGCCTGGCCTCCCATAGCATAATGTCCCCTGCCTCTAGGGAGAAAGTCAGAACTGTGACCAGGCTTCTTTCAGCAAGCTGTGAGGTAATGCATTTACCAGAACAAATATGCTCTTTCTGATAAGCTTGTACATACAGACCATTTAATACATGATAAAAACAATTGTGTGTTCCATTTGTTGATATTTGACAATCAAGCTGCCCTCAGACAGGGCACACAGATTAGCACAAGTAGGAAGGTATGTGATAGAACTTAAGCAGATTTAAATGACAGTACTGAAATTTCACATAGGCAGGTCATTGCTAGGTATAAATGTTTGGTCATTCTCATACCACTGAACAGCACTCTCAAGCAGATGAACACGACACAGGGAAGCTAGAAGTCATTCCTAGCATATTATGCTACTCAGATAAGAAAGAGGCACAACTGCAGCCTGTGGGCTCAGCCAACAGCACAGTCTGCCTTCAAGGTTGCCTGGCACCTCTGCATGCCAGACTTAAGCACTAAATGCTAATAACTACACTACACTGGGTTCTTGCTGAAATTTTCNTGGGGTTTTGTTGTAAATTTTTTTTGTTTTTTTTTTTTTTTTTTTTTTTTTTTTTTTTGGTTGGCTGGGGTTTTTTTTTTATTTTCTTTGGGTTTTTGTTTGGTTGGTTGGTTGTTGTTGCTGTTGTTTTGTCTTATAATGGACATTACTAAGAGATTTAGCCCTGCTTAAAAATTCTGGTGATCTTTATTCAGAGCAGCACTAGCTTTCCTCTGATTTGGGTTTCTTTTTTTTCAAAATCAGCAATAAGCTTGTTGAATCCTAAGACTCTACAGGAGATAACAGAACAACCCACGGGGTTCATATATGTTCTTTAGATACTTTTTAGTTTTTCAACCATCTGCCATCCCATTTCAGCTGATCATGCCTGAACATTTCCTGTGGCTTTGAACAGCTCCGTGGAGCACCTGGGCTTGCTCTTCAGACCTGCAGTGGCCTCTGTTGAGAACTTTAGGATAGTGAGAAGTGGAACTGGGAGGGGGATGTCTTGTTTGAGGTTGAAGCAGAGCCCAGTGACATTAGGCAGCTGGTGACTGTGGGCCTCTTCCTTTGAGTACAACACAGGTGATGCAGGGATTTGGTGGTGGTGGGCTGGCAAACTGGAAGGAGTGGGGTGAGACTCCACTGCCCACAGGCTATAGGCTCCTCCTGTATCTTTCCATCCAGCTGAAATCTCACATGCATTTCTCATTTCTCTCTCACTTCAGCCTTTTCAAACATATGGAACAGGACAGTAAATCAGGCAAGGAGTGTTGCCAAACAGACAGTCTACAGAAAAGGATGTAGGAGCAAAAAAAAAAAAGGAAAAAGCATGAGAAAATGCAGCAAAAAAACCCTGATAAGGATCCCAGAGAAGAACTGAAATCATGTAGTCAGTAATGAGGCCAGATTAGAGTAGGAGCCCAGGAATGAAATTAAAAGTGTAGGTGTTCTAACTCTGCTGTGCAAACATCCTTGAAACCCAAGCAGTTTTGTCCCTACTGTAGGTTTCTGTAGAAGCTGACATGCCTGTTGCAGTGGAGTTTGTTTTAATGGAGCCCTGCCTCCAAGTCAGCAAACAGATTACATGGATGTCACGATTCCACAAGACAGCATTTCTGATTTATTGGCTGGGTTTACTTCTTTTCAAAATTCCACCCACACGTAGTAGCTGTCCTAAAACACACAACTGAAGCTCCAAAATCCAGCTTATAACTCCAGGGTAGTTGGTTCTGCAGCCATAAGGCAGAATATCTCGTACTGACCCTGAAGTGCCTGACCCACTTCTGTTTTCTGTCTCAGCCAATGCACAGGATTGAACTGCTCTGGGAAAACACCTTGTGAAAAAAGAGACCCAGGAGTAGAAGTTCAAGTTAGGTTACCAGTGTAAAATCCATTGTGCACATGAACCGTGGAGCAGCAGGTCACTACTGCTGCCTTCAGGTTATCTTTGTTTCACCAAAGATAGTTGGTGACAGTTTCATCATGTCCTTCTGGCAAGACCAAGCAACACCCCCAGAGCCTCTGTGCCTTCCTTCTCCAAGGCTGTCCCCACGTGTCTGTACAGTGGGACTCTGTCCCAGCTGGGACCACTACGTGCTGCCACTCGCCGGAACACCATCAGCAGCCTGTGTCAGAGCTGTGTCACTTGGGCTGCCACCTTCTTCCACTGCGTGCAGCTCCTGAGGCAAAGCACGAAGATGCACAGTGCCTGTGCTTGTGCAGCCCAGCTCCCCTTCGACAACTTCCCAGCCAGACAGCTTGGCTTTAATTTTTACTTAGCAACTGCCTCCCACACAGAGAAACCACCTTCTCCTGCTCTCAGAGAGTAGGATCAATGCTCTGAACATGCTTTTTAGTTTTGGTAAAGTAAATGATGCTGCTGCTAAAGAATATTTTCATAAATCATGGAATGAGGCTCAAAGTTGCTGCACTCTCTGGCTGTGATGTCACAGCCCAGTACAGTGAAACACTGCTGTAAATGACTTTTTTAAAAATAACCCAGGCAAACAAAATAAGAAACCCTGTGGGTGGCCTGAGTCACAAGGGTTGTTGCTACATACAACATGCATCAAAATGAAATATGGTCACTTTATTGTAAATAAAGTGCTTCTGCAATACCAAAATGAAACAAAATCAAATCATTAAATGTAAAAGTTTGTGCCCAACCTACAATTTCACTGAACTAATGGAAAACAGATTTGTCATTTTTTGACTGCAGTTCTAGCTGCAACTATATAACGTTGTTTTTTCCAATTAAAGCTAAGAGAGAATTTTCAGTAAAGAAATTAAATCACCAGCACAGAAACTGCCTGGATTGCAGCTGGGCCCCAACATCCCTTCTTTCACAGAAAAATGTGGTTTGTGTTTTTTACCAGAAGTGCTCATCTTTTCATCATATTGTTTTTCAAATTTCCCTGAAAGAAACTAATTCTGCTTCCTAACATCATGACTGACTCCTGATTTAGCAATAACTCAGGAAGAAGAGTTCCCACTTCTGACTCTCTGAATAAAGTCCTGCAATCCTGCATTGCAGTTGCATATAAGCCTCCAGCCCTAACTCATCCTCATATTATTACAGCCCTGAGAGCTGAAATAAACCTGTCAGAAGGCAGCTGGGCACTGCATAACTTTGCTGCCAATGCTGCTATTACAAACCAACGTAATCTACATCTAAGCTCATAATCTTAAGAAATGTGTTTCTCTTTTAGGTCACTGATTGACAAGAGCTTTAAGAAATAAAGCTGTAAACACGATTTAGCCGTTGCTTAGCTAGAATTGCAGAGTATTTACCTCTGTATCTGATTCTTATCCATCAACCTTTGAACAACTGTTTCAACTATCTGTGGGTGTACAACTGAGAAATTTTCTTGCTTTACTCTGTGTTTCCAGAGCTCTGCAGGGACAGAGGGAGAAAACAAAACAAACAAACAAAAAAATCCAGAAAACCACACATCAGTGGGTATCACTGCCACAAAATATTGATCCTTCTGTAATCCCTGGGATTTGACACTGGGTATGCTTTATAGCTTACTGCTTCTCAGCTTTCCTAAAATGTTTACAGCAAAAAGTAAATGTCATTGCAGACAGATTGCAAAGCCTGTGTTGAGCAGCAATATCAAATTCATTCTGGTATCAAAGCCAAAATGCAATTTCATTACAGACCAGTTCTGTCAATAATGACCTGGCCCACAGTTGTATATTGTAGTTCTCTGTAAATATTGAGAAAAGAATATGGCTTTTGTTTGGAACTGAGCATTTATGAACACTAATTATTGCTTCCTGCAACCACAAGGAGTGACAGTAGGGCACATTTTTCTTACCTTTTATTTCTTTTTTTTTTTTGTTTTGTTTTACTATTTGTGTCCATGAATACTCAAATTGCCCACATCTGTGCAGTAATTGTACCAACATAACATACCTAAAGTATTAAAAATTCTGACATTTAAATTGCTCTGTTAGGCCTAAAATATTGACACTCCAACACAAGGAATAGAGAAGTAATTTCCTATCAGTGTAATTCAGCCTGCCTACAAATTCCAGTGTGGAGCTGAGACCAAATGCATTCACACACAGGACAAGGCTTTGCTGCCTTTATGCAGCACGGCTACCTTCCCCAAGAAAATATATTGAGCTCTCATATTCCCCAGAGAGGGTATCTTAATTCTCCTGACCAGAGGGGAGAACTGCTCTGGCCTGGCTCTTTCAGATGTCACTAGAGTCATCTCCTGAGTAATTTTCTTCTGCACATCATGGATCATGTGGATTTTGGGGCTTTCCAAAAGCTTTTGAAGCTAGAATCAAGTTTAATACTTAGCTTTTACTATATCTCTATGCAGTTAATACAGCAACTTTCTAGCAAAAAGTAGCAGATTAAACCAAAGTAATTCTCTTGCCATTCTTCTCTAAAATACAGAATTTTCCAATAGACTATCAGGGTTGATATTGTTTGTGGATGACTGTATGCCTGGTGCTGTGCCTCAAACTCTCAGGACAGGGGCAGGTTTCACTGTTGCCTTGGGCTCTCCCAGGACCCACACCTGGGGCCACCTGACAGAGGTGACATTGCAGAGCCTCTGGGGTCACCCACATCTGCCAGACCTGACAGCCCCCACGGACCCCTGCTGAACTTCACTTACCAAAACCTCCTCTTCCATGCCTGTCTGACTGTGGCTTTCATGGCTGGGCACAGTATACCTGCACTAGAATGCATCACTGAGACGTGGATATTTCATACATTCTCTGCCAAAATTACTGTGTTTGCATCTACTGACCTTGGACCTTGACTTTCCTTTGTCTTCCCCTGCCCCTGTTCCCAGTCCATGCAGAATGTGGTTAAGTCTCAGCTCACTGCGTCAGCCTCACTCGACCTACAAGTGGGACAGGATCATCTGTCTCTTCTTTGCTGGTCCTGCATTACCACATAGTTCAGACTCTCCAAGTTTATAACAACACAAAACTAAAAGCCAGGGGAAGAAACGAAGGAGTCAAGCACATAAAACAGGGAAATTTGGTCACTGGACAGAAGAATATGTCTACCACTGTTGGTCAAATAGACCAAGAAGCTCTGTCCAGCTCCTATCCCTGCTCTCCTTGCTATCTGATGATGACTTTGCTGAGTGCTTTTGAGTGCCAAGGCAGACAATCATCGTGCTCTTGGAAACAGAGGAGGCATTAGCAAGCCATATCCCTCGTTGCAGCTTACTGCTTTAATCAAGCAGCATTTTAAACACTTGGTGGCATGACACAAAGGTCAGCACAGAGCACAGAGAGGGAATTAGAGAGCTCTTATCTGTGAAAGGCGATGAGTGAGGATTTGGAGGAGGGAAACAGCAAGATTTTTTATCCAACACATTTAGCAGATTGCCTGCCTGAAAGAGCATAGCACTGCCCCAACATTGCTCCCTCCACAAATTGCTCTTTGGCACCAGCCATGTAATGACCACCTCAGCCTCAGCAAAAGGCTGCTTTTACTGCCTCCCTTCGGGTTAGGGTTGAAAAAACCACAAAGCTCAGAGCTCCAGGGACACTGGAACTACAAAAGGCATGCCAAGGTCNCAAGATTTTTTATCCAACACATTTAGCAGATTGCCTGCCTGAAAGAGCATAGCACTGCCCCAACATTGCTCCCTCCACAAATTGCTCTTTGGCACCAGCCATGTAATGACCACCTCAGCCTCAGCAAAAGGCTGCTTTTACTGCCTCCCTTCGGGTTAGGGTTGAAAAAACCACAAAGCTCAGAGCTCCAGGGACACTGGAACTACAAAAGGCATGCCAAGGTCAGCACAGCACTGCCCCAGCATTGCTCCCTTCACCCCTTGCTCCGTGGAACCACTGAGGTGCTGAGCACCTGAGCCTTAGCAAAGGGTTCCAGTTAGGCTTAGGGTTTAAAAATCCATAAAGCTTAGACCTTCAGGGAGACTGGAACTACAAAAGGCACACCAAGGGTAGCATGGAGCACCCACAACATTTCTCTCTCCCGTCTTGGTTTAAAAGACAGGTGTCTGCCAAGGAAGGTGGGAACCTTCCTGAAATGGACAATATGACCCCCTTTCCTCCAAATTATTACAATTATGAATTTACGGGGCTTTCAGCTAAAGATATAGGAAAAGGAACAGCAGTTCTTTACGCGTGTATGTACGTATAACCAGGCAAACAAACACCAACAAGGGCAGCACAACAAACGCAGCCCCGAACCCGGCCCCAGCCTCCGCCTCGCCGCCGCAGGCGCCTTCCCTTCCGTGCAGTTCCGGTCACAGCCAGCAGGGGCGCTGTTGGCTGCCGGCCGGGCAGGGCAGGGCGGCTGCGGTGATTCCCCCGCGCCTGCAGGGGGCGCTGCGGCCCGAGCTCAGCCGCCTCACGCCAGGCGGTAATGGCGGCTCAGTCGGTGGGGGAGAAAGGGAGCGTGGCTGCCTTTGCAAACTCATGGGGTGTAGCTGGTGCCAGTGCCACTGCAGGTGGTTAAATAGACTGTAGCAGGAACCTTGGAGTGTGGCTGGAACAGCAGAGGTGAGGAGACCCCTGGGGGCTGCAAATTGAATTCTAGCATGAGCCCTCAACCGGTGGCAGAAGCAGAAGTTGCTGGGGGGCCTGGCAAACACAGGGCATCAGGCTAAAGCATAGCAAAAACCCCGAAGCAGCATCAGAGAACAGTGGGGCTGGGCAGGACATTGCTGTTTTGCACAGCTCACTGGTGATGGCAGGTCCTGGTGATGCCTTTCAGTTTTTTTGCTTTTTTCCCTTTTTATGTTCTCTGTGTTCTTTGCACATACATTCGTAGCTTTGTAGCCTATTGTACTAGTGACTGGTTTTCCCAGTAATTTTCCATGGCCTTTCCCTAGGCAGAAAGACAAAACTAATTCCAGAACTCCAAGCCCCACGGGGTAGAAGGCCCCAGTGCTACCTTGGTTCTTCCTGGGAGCCAAGGCCAAGAACAACTCTTCAAGATACATTTCATGGACAAAGTACAGCTAGTGCCGAGGCGGGCACTCCAGAGAAGGGCCTTGACCTGGGGGGGAATTGCATCAGCACTTGTCCTCCTCATTGGTGCTTTTTATCTATTATGTTAATTTCGTAAAACCTATAAAAATGTACTCATCCCTGTGGGATGATACTAGATGGAATGGTGACAGCTGGGAGTGATACCCAGAGCCTCAACAAAAGGCTGAATTTGCTCTGAGATCCCCAGTGCCATCCCAGCAAGGTCTTGGTCTCTGGGAGCAGCTGTGGCCCAAGAAGCAGAAATATTTGCTACTGTGGTGGGTTTGCTTGGGGACAGTCATCTGAAAGGTTTTATTTGTGCCTTTGTCTTGTCTGCAGGCTGCTCTCAGTGTTCCCCACCTAAGCCTAGAAATGGTGGATGCATTTTACCATGGGATTTCATATATCCTGGCTTTTGCTCAATTAGGAAATTCCCCAAACTGCTTCTGTGTGGTTAATCCAGAGCCTCTGACCCCAGACTGGAGAGTGACCAAGAGGATTGAAAAGTGACCCATACTGAGTGCTTAAGCAGATGGTTCCAGGTGCAAACAAGTGCAAAATGCTGATAGTGAGAAAGGTGAAAAAGAAGGAGATGGATGTCAAGTGAAGGATAAAGTCAAGATGAAATTGCATCCTTTTTATTTTCTTTTTCCTTCTGCATTTTACTTGTGGAAGGCTGTTGTGTTTCCAGAGCATGTCCACAGCATCACAGATCTGTCATGATCTCACAGAAAAGCAATGCACCCACCAAGCTTGGGAGGTCTGCTGCTGCAGGGAATAGAAAACATGGTCCAAAAATTGTTCTTCCACCTTTAGCAAGTGCCTGTTAAACCATCTGATCAGCCTATGACGCCTTTCTCTTTACCAGAAGATTTGAAATGGCAGGCTGGGGTTGCTATAGTGAATGTGTCACTTCCTTTCCAAAGGGTGAAACAGCTGAGGTGTGTGTCATCCTGCATGGAGACAGATAGTACTGCTTTCCCTCAGAGCTTTGGCTTGTTACTCCAGTCAAACAGCTGCAGGACTGGGATTTGCCTGCCTCTCCTCTAGCAGTTAACAGGGAGGTGGTGTGTAACCACCAGCATCTCAGCACCAGGCTGGTACCTCTGCTGTCGCTGGACACCTCTGCACGACACTCTTACAAAGACACCTCAGCTGAAATGTGTTCATTGTGAGCGAGATCAAAGTCCCTTTGGAGGTGCCTGGGGTTGCAGAAGCCCAATTAAACTTGATGTATGGTAATTTGGCAACCAAGGTCATGTCAGATCATCCTCTCCCAAGTACTCAAGTGCTCTTTTGGCATTTTGCTTTTGAGCTCCTGGAGTATTCTCACAGTATAATGAGCTTGGATTTCAAAACATGGCATTTTATCCATACCATCTTCTCTGTGGGTGTGAGTGCTGCGTGTCTGGACTGTTTTCCTGTCACTAGGAAATGCCCCTCTTCATATATATCTGTACATTTGGTGATGCTCACATACAACTCAGGAGTAAAAAGTTTCTCTGCACAGCCTTCCTTTTGGCCTGGCATCTGTTAAAAAATGAAAACTGTATCACAACAATTTGATAAAAACAATGAATTCCCAATAATTGCTTAAAATATATAAAAGACCAGCTTGGTCTTTTAGTGTCTCCAGATTTTATCCTTTATGTATTTTTCTTTTTATGTGAGAAAGATTTTTATTATCAGTTCTGAATTTATCTTCTTGAATTTTCATTTTGGAAGGAAGAAAGGAGCCAGTGAATCATAAACACTTGTTACAGCTTTCATTTTACTACTGTGCTTGTGAATGTTTGATGTTTGAAGTGGGTTTATTTTCTTTGACAAAAAGCCCCTCCTGTTCTGTGGTGTGTGCTCATTGTGCAATCAAGTGCGTATCAGTAACTTCATTTGTGTATGACTGAGAAAGCTCACGTAAATTAGCATGCCTAATCAGCTTTGAAACAATCAGAAAGGCTGAGCTCAATGATCAGTGAGAAACCACATAACCAGATGTAGGAGGAATACATCTACCGTGTGCCTAGCTACTACACTTTTAAAGCAGAAAATATGGGCAGCGCTCTGCTGCCTCTGTAACACATTTTGTACAGAGTTTTACTCTGTTGCTCATAACCGAGAGGTCTTCTTGGTTGCTGCTGCTGAGGAATTATTTCCCTCTCCTCCCCGTCAGACCATTTAACTTCCCTGAATGATGGCAGGCCCTTCAGTCTGACAGAGAGAACATTGGGTTTCTATAACAGTAGTTCCCCGTTAAATCACTTCTGCCAGGGCTGTCTTGGGAGGCCGTCAAGCCCCGTGCGCACACTTCCTGCAAGCACCAAGTAAGAGCAGTGCTCTTGTAAGGATAATGACTTACAGAGACCCATTGCGTGAGAAGTTTCTCCTAAGCTTAGAGGGAATAGAAAACTTCAGAGCCTCAGTAGGAAATAATTCTGCACCTTGCAGGATTGAGCTGCAATAGTATTTCATTAAAAAAAGGTTGGAGATGTTGTCCCTCTCATCCCTCATCAGGTAATGTCTAGTTTAAGTCTTTGGAGTCAGTAAAATGCCATCTCTGGACATGATTCTGCTTGTGTCTGACAAACCTAATCTTAATATGATAGTCAGTCGGATTTACCACCATCCTTGCTTGGATTTTATAATGTTTAATTTTTTAATGGGAAAGGCTAATGAAAGAACCACTCTTTTGAGTTGCTTGCAACTTTTCATTACCATGCCTTTTCCTCCCTGACTTTACTGCATCCGTATAATTCTTCACCTGCCACAATCTCTATTCCTAAAGCCTGGTTTTGTAATGTTGAGGGGGTTCTAAACACATTCTTCTGCATCACAGGGGAGGATGAAAAATTGAGAAAGTCCTGAAGTACAAAACCTCTGGAGAGAAAATGAGTTTACAAAACTGACATATTTTTATGTGCAGTTTCTGACACCTTACCTGATAAACTTACTCTTCTTGAGATTGCAGGGACTGAACTTCAAGACATACAGAAAATTATTACAGCTTCTAGAATCCACTGGATCTCAGCAGAGTATCCCGGCTGTTAGCCATTTACAGAGAAGTGGTCTTCCAGTTCGGTGCAGCAATCAGGCATCAGTTATGGTAGGAATTACAACTTGTTGGGGATGGGACTGGCACCTTTTTTGATAAAGAGGAGCTTTTTTCAGTTGTTCACAAAGAAAGAAAAAATGTAGGAAAGATGAATGTAAATTTTGTCCATGGTGTCTATTCCAAGATCATGATATGTGCCTTGTAAGTGTTCCTTTCACTTAAAAGCATTAATTTTATTTAACTAAAAGTGCTGAAGATCCTTACATGCCTCACTGAGGGATCTCATCCTTCAGTTGAGTACAACATGATCAACATCGTGTTGAGTGCAGCTGCCCTATTACCTGAGCATTATATCACCTTTGTGTTCTGATTCATAGTTCACTACATCAGGGAGGCTGGTGGTTGCCACAGAGGTTGACTTATGAGTTAATCTTCTTGTTTTTCTGTGGGATCTATGTCCAATTTTATAATCTCCTCTATCAAAGTATGCTTAATAAGCAGGTAGAGAACTTACCTACTTGTACCAACTTCAAAATAAGAGACTGTTTAAAAAGGAGAATACTTGTTCAAAAAAAATCAGAAGGCTTAGCTGAGGGAATTCAGTCCTTGCAGATGGCATGGAGACCCTTTGGGGCATACTGGAAGCATTCAAGAAATGCATACCACATGTGAAGAAAGCCTTAAGAAAGGGTGAGAGGATGCTGGCATCCTCTGCTGCTAAGCAGCAGGATTAAACAGATTATTAAATCAAGAAGGCATACTTCAAAAAGTTGAACTTTCTTTCAAAGGAAGAGTTCAGTGTGTTGGTAAAATGATCCCCCTGGGGGAAAGAAACCAATCTCAATGTATAAAATTACAGCCTCTGACTTGATCAATACATTGACCATGCAATACCAAAATCTCAGAATTACAACAGATAATTCTATCAAAATTTCAGCTCAGTGGTGATAAAAAGAAAAGCAAGTTGATTCCTTTAGGTAAAAAAATAAAAATAAGAACACCACCACTGGATAAATCTGTGTTGACAGGCCTACACAGTTCCTGTCCCCACCTGAGGAAGGAGAGAGAACTCTGAAAGGCTCCCAGAGGAGCCACATGGATGGTGAAAGATTGCTGGGTGGAACAAGAGGTGCAACTGGGAGCCCTGTAAAATTGTTAGTCAAGGTCCGGGGATAAACAAGGAGTGTTTGCTCACAGTCTTTTCCAGTGTAAGGTGCAGAGATGAACAGCAGATAACCAGCTCTCAACAACAACAACAACAATAACAAGGTGTTTCTTGCACATAGCCTGTAATTATCTTCCACATAGCCTGTGGGATTTCTTGCTGCATTTTGTGGCAGGTGGTAAAAGTTCATAGCTCTCGGAAGGAGCCTGCACAGGCTCGTGGAAGACAAATCTACCAAGATTAAACATTTAGCAATCACGTCTGGCTGAGGAAATGCCTGAGGAGGCCATGAGAACATCAGTGGGAAATACCATCATATGCTTGCTCTGGAGATTTTTGTAATCTTCTCACGAGTCTGCTTTTGATCACTGTGGGAGGCAGGACTCTGGGCTGATGGACCTTTGCTCTGACCCGGTATGATCACGCTTGTGCTAGCCAGTGGAGTCGTACGTAATTGTAGACTGAGGACTTTTCTGCAGATTTGCAAGGAGATATAACTACCTAGTGCTTTAATTTCTATTTTTCCCTGCTTAAAGTACTATAAAGCAAATTTGTGAGGGAAATGTTTTCCTCAAATAAGGAGTTGTGTGTTAACAGGAAGTAAGACAAAATGGAAATCTCAGATGCATCATGTTTCTTGTTCCTTGTTGCAAGTGCAATCAGTTTCCATTTTCTTCACACCAGGGCTTAGTGTGACACTAAATCACATTTAACCTCATTTGAACTTCTCTTCCAAGTTCAATACCAGAAGCTGTTATTTGCCCCTGTAATTTTCTTGCTAGTCCTGCAACTGATACAAACCTCAGGTCATACAAACTCCAGGTCACTTTTAAAAGCACTTGTGTGTGTTTGACAAAAACAAATAACAAGTTCCTTGTCTCAGAGTTGCCTTTCAAAGTAGGATGTGGAGCTACAGAAAAAGTTGCAGTGTAGATTGCTTTTTATGTTGGTCAAACAGGGACTCTTTTCCTAAAAAGTGTGAGAATGAAGTACAGAAGGATTGAGACTGACAAAGACATGTCTAAGCTTGGTTGACTAATATATTTACAATATGCATATAGAGTGCAAAAAAGCTTTGTGTGTGGCTTTGCACAGCACGATGCAATCCAAGCATAAGGAGTCAGCTGGATCTTGGAAGCACTTGTACAACTGTATTGGAAGAGCACTTTGATGGTTTAGCTGGGTACTGATGTCCCCTGTATTTCTGTGTGACTCCAGTGAAAATCAGTGCGAAATGCTCCTGCTAAACCTGGCTCCGGACTCCAACTTCAAGAATCCTGTCATTTAGTTTCCAAAATTTCACAAGCACTTCTGAAAACTTTGGAAAGCTTTAGTGGCTTTCCCACTTTGTATAGGAAATTATCTTAATATCAGGAATAGGAGGTAGTAGAGCTTCTGAATTATTATCCAGTAAATTAGCTACAGTAACATTCCTCTCTGTGAGCATTCCTCTCAGACATATGTTTTGCTGTAAATGTCCTCTGTCAGAGGCACTTTCAAATACGTATCTAGGTCACTAATATTTATGTCTGTTTGTTTTAATTAAGTCTGCCACTGTCCCTTTTAATTGCCACCATGTCAGGTTAAAATGAAGTGCAGGTAATTCTGTTATAGACCATTTGGAGATTTTTGAAGTCACCTTACTTCTTTTTTCAATACAAACATTTTGATTCCTTTTCCAAGAGACATTTTAGGCCTCAGGGTATGTTTCAGCCTACCAGAGTGTTACAGACAGGGTGCACCATGCACTGCCTCGATTGAGTAACTCTATGATTCAGAGCACATTTGCTTCACAGCTACGACTCCCACAGCTCCTGGCTCCTCAAAGCTGCAGGGTGAGTAAAGCCTACCCTCAGAGGCACTCTTCCTTCCTCCATTTGCCTTGAGCTCCTTGGAGAACAATGTCCTCTGCGCTGCTTACTCCTTCCCTACCACGGGGCAAAGAACCTAACTACTAACAGCTAATTTAAAAAATTCCCATGGTCACAGCTTATCAACTTGATTCTCCGTCAGGAGTTCTAGAAAGCACTCTCTACATTAGGTTATATAGAGAATAATAAAAATCTGAGACAGAATGTAATCACACCGATGTCACCAAAATGGAATTATTCTGCATGACAGATGTTGGCGTTTCTACTAACTTTCAGTTTTGGTTAATTGCCTTTCTGAGCTCTCTTACCACCTGGCAGCAGTTTTGATTGATCAATATGTCTGTCATGGTTGTGTGCAAGATATTTAGATGGAGTGGTTTTCTCAGGTATAGGATCACATGGAGTTACATAATGCCAAATTACATCCCTATGTGCTCGAAGGCACCTTGAATGACACTGGCAAAAAAAGCTGGTGTCTTGTCAGGGAAAGTAAAGATGAGTCTTGCTGACAATACTAGAATGTTCCAGGGTAATAGGCAGCTTTAAGTAATCATTCTCACTTCATGTTTCTTCAATTTAATGCCACTCCGTTAATTATCCAATGCTAGATACTATGATTTCACCTCTAATAATGCCTTTCCCAATGATTTATAGGAATGTAATTTTCTGCCTTGATTTAGGTCCAGTAACATGTAGACCTACTTAGCATAACTGAGAAACAGGATTTATACTGGCATGCAAAATCTGGACAGCTTTGATGAATAAGATGTCCTGATGCCTCTGAGGTGGGACCAACAATAAATCATTGACAGTAGCTAGGTAAAGACATGGGAGCTATTCCATGGAAGCAGAAGTAGTCCAGCATCTTGGTAGGACAAGTATTCTGGAATTAATTTTATTTTTTTTTCCCAAGGATTGACAACATATACTTCTCTCTTTTCTCATACCTGGCCTACTTTCAAAGTCACAGCAGAGTGTAACACATATCAAATATCAATGTGGCCTCTGAGTTGTCTTTTCCTCATCATATTAGATGGGACTCCCATAACTAATTGAATGTTGTTCTTATTTACAAAGAGTCATCTCTATTTTCTTTGAGGCACACATGGATTTTCCTTGGAGGATATTCCTAACAGAGGGAGGATTTTTTTCCAGTCACTATCAACAATGTAATTAATTTAAATTAAAACATACAAGTATAGTGAGACAATAGCCTCATAATTATGTCCAAAGATATAAAGACAAGATGATTCTGTGACACAGGAGGAAAGTAAACTATGACTATCTTTTTTCCTACCTTTGTTTTTTTAAAGGACAGAATGAAAAAAAATCTCCCCCCTTTTTGTTCAAAAGCCCTTTTTACCATTTGCATCACATCTGATCTTTCTTCAGCCAGAAAAGAGCATTTTTATTGATATTAAACCTTTACCTAGCATTTTTTGGTGTGCTAGAGCTAGACAATTTTTATGCTGTATATGCCACATATGGGCATCTGTGTTTTAGAACCATGGTGCTAAAAGCTTGAAACCCATTTGTGTTTGTAACACAAAAGTCCCTGTGCTGACAGTTATGAGATTTGCTATTACTGGTGAAGCTCTGACAGCAGACCTTCAGAGACCTTGCCTTCCTCCCCAGCTGTGCCTGTGCAGCCTGAAGAGTTGCTCATGCCGAGCTGGTGAGGATGTTCTGCAGCCATGGCCATGCTGTGGAGGAGCACACTGACTGTCAGACCTTGTTAGCTCAGAGCAAGCTGGTGTCTCTGACAGCTCGGTTTGTTTGGGACTGTACAGATTCTGTGGAGGACTCCTCTTAGTATTTTCAACTAAGTCTCTGTGAACATAAGTGACCGAGATCTGAGTGGTGCCCTCACCTACTCCTGGCCAGCTGGTAAGAAGCAAAGGGAACAGTGTTGTCTCATAAATCCTCAGTGGTCTGAAGAGAAGCCCTAGTGGCAGATGCCCTTTGAGGACCTGCTGGTATCTCCAGACTTCTGGAGGAAGCTGAGACCCCATACCCCACCAAAGGACCAGCTCTTTCATGTCAAGAGCTACTCAGAGCAAAGGGAAGAGGAACAGGCTGGTGGCTGTCTAAGACCAAGTGCAGGAGAGGTAAGGTACTTCCAGGCTGTACTTCATCACCAAGTACTTCCATTCTGGATGTGTTTGTGAGGAATGGCTCCTAGGGGCACCTAGGAACTCCTAGGCACCTAGGGGTACCAGAAACTACATAATGATTTGGTTCAAGGAATGGGGAGAGATTCAAACTGTTTGTGATAGAAAACAAATACTAAGATCAATTTTTAAAGTAAAATGAGTGGAAAGGCAGATTTCTGTAACAGCACTTCTCACAGTGACCAAGCAGAGATGCTGTTGATGTGATCCACTTGAGGAAAGCAGCAAAAAAACAAAGGATTTAACTTCTGTGCAATTTTATCTCCATCTCTGCAGTGTGTGACTTCCCACTGCAGTCAAAAAATAGGCTCTTTTTCCCTGTGCCGTGCTCTGAACAATTGTGGTGTAGGGCTGCAATTGCACAATAGCCTGTTGCATGTCTTGTCTCGTTGTGCATCTCATGAGATAATATTAAGCAAATAAAACATTTCCTTGTGACTTCCAGCAGAATGAGGCAGAAATGCTTGACTCAAGTACTAACTGGTTGCAGGATGGCAAAAAAAACATGCAAACACTTGCTGAGGGTTCATGATCTGGTCATGTCACTTAACTTGCTGAGATCTTTTCTGATACTGTGGAAGCAACATTAAAGGCAGAATAGGGCCAACTGAAGCTGAGGACTGAGAGTATCAATACAATTCTTCTTTACAAAGAATTTTGTGAGCCATAAGGATGCAGGAATATTCCAGTGTGACTGAAAAGATGAAAAATAGGAAAAGTCTCTACCTTGTCCATTCATTTTCCTCCTGTCCTCCTCTTTTACTTTCCTTTTTTTTTTTTTNATATTCCAGTGTGACTGAAAAGATGAAAAATAGGAAAAGTCTCTACCTTGTCCATTCATTTTCCTCCTGTCCTCCTCTTTTTCTTTCCTTTTTTTTTTTTTTAATTTCTGCCTTTCTTTATTTTTGCTTAGTATTAGCTAAGTACTTTTGCTTTTCTCTAGCAGATTGAGGGTTACCATCTGCTTCAGTACAGTTGTTTTTCCCCCTCTTTCAATATCTGTTCAGCCTGTTTGCTGATGCTGTATTCCAAGTGCGTTCTTCTCAGTCATGTGACCCGCCCCTGTAATTCAGGTTCCATAGACAGTGTTAAATACAGTACTTTAATAAATGGAAATTTGGGAGGCCCGTTAGATGAATTGTAGCAGAATTCTTCTTAACCCTCCCACTTGGCTCAACTTTGAGCAGTCAAGAATAGAAATTTGGAAGATTGCCATCAGAGGTCCTTCTGAAAGCAGAAAATGGAACATTGCCTTTTAAGATACCTTGTCCCAAGAAACCACGAGAAAGGAAGTGAAAGTGCAAAATTACACAGTGAGGGTGAAATCTGTGCACGTAGGCACTGGAAAGTACTGTTGTCATGCAGTGGGTCAGGTAAGGCTCAGTGGGTATGTACCTGTTAGGCCAAGGGATTTTAAACTGACCACTCTGAATCCATCACAGAAAATTTGTATATTTGCATAAAGAGCTCATATCAGATTTGCTCCATTCTGGTCTCCAGGTATCTGTGTCCCAGGGTTATCTCCCATGCATTACTACCAGAGTGGAAGACACCCAGTCCAATCCTGGGAGCCCATGGTCTTTGCCCTCTAACTAATTTATGAACTCTATTGAGGGAACAGCTTCAGGAGAGAGCAGGACTGGGTTGCAGGAGGCTGGAAGTCAGGGATGCAATTTCTCTGTGTGGAATGAACAACAGCTTGTGCATGATCCTGGAACTGGACAGTTGTGGGAGAGCCCTGGCCTCAGCATGTCCCAGTCCTACACACAAGAGATTTCTTGTGGTGATTCCTGAGATTCAGCATAGCAGTTACTGCCTCCTGAGAGAAGGTGTGAGCTCTGTGCCCCTGCCTTACCTTGTGCTGGCCATTGAGCATGATGAGTATCTGTAGAAGCAACTTCTGCTCTTAAAATTCCAGTATTCCTGAAGCTCTAGGCTTTGTGGTTTTCTTAAAGCATAAATCAAACCCCAAGACCAAACCTAAGCATAACACCAACCCTAAGTGGCACAGTAAAAGGAGCATGAGCTGAGGCTGAGGTGGCCAGCACATAGCTGATGCTGAGGAGAAAGGTGTGGAGGGAGCAATGTGGGGGCAGTGCCGTGCTGCTCTTGGCATGCGTTTTGAAGTTCCGGTGTCCCTGGAGCTCTAGGCTTTGTGGGTTTCTTAACCCTAAGCATAACCATAACCCTAAGCAGAGCAGTAAATGCAGCCTTTTTTTCAGGCTGAGGTGGCCACGACTGGGCTGGTTCCAAGTAGAAAGGTGTGGAGTGAGCCGTATATTGAAGCAATGCCATGCTTTCTTTGGCATGCCTATTGTAGCTGCATTGAAACTCTTCATCTGTGGCTCACACTGACTGCATTTGGGTTGTCACTGTAACTGGTTTTTCCCCATGTCCAGTTGCAAGTCATATTGTAATGCATGTGAAAAGCTGTGGATGGCTTAGTGCCTAGAACAAATTCTCTTTTAGCATTAACAAATACTGACCTTCTCTTGAAGCGTTTTGTACATGACCAGCACTTTGTTAGCGTGAGTCATTATCCACAAGTTAAGGAATGTGTGCCCATACTTAGACAGCGGAGAGTGTTTGAGGTTAGAAGGAGTTATTGCAAGGAGTTAGAAGTATGAAGTGTTTTGGGGCTTCTTTGTGCCTGTCACTTCCCAGGAATCCTTTTTTTTGGTTTTATTTTAGTTAAACTTTTACTTGAACATAAGATTTGTCTCAGATTTGAAGCAAGTGTATTTTAGACATAACGTGATTTAGCTATGATATGTAGAGTACAAGGTAAAGGTTTGATCATCAAAACCTGCGGAATTTGAATGACATTTGGAAGAAACTTTCTTAAAGCATCTAATTTATAAAGCAAGTATGTGAGCTGCTGCACTGAGGTCATTTAGGGTCTCTTCCTCCAGGAATGTGCTTTTGCTGGCTGGGACAGGAGACAGGCAGGGCAATGCAACTGACACACATGAAAAATCTGCATCATTATTTTAAAATATGATGTGCAATTACTAGTAGGCAGCCCACTTTTTGGCCAGAAGATGTGAAAAAAAAAATTATTACATGAATAATGCATTTTCCTGTTTTTATATACAATATGCCATTTCTTGTCTTCATACACATGTAGATGAAATACAATATGCAATATTCTGAAATAAGAGACATCAGTCAATCTTACACATTAAGTTCAGGTCTTTTTGAAATTAATTTTACAGGGTTTTAGTGTCTTCCTTTTTCTTTTATGCTGAAAAAAGAACAAAGTAAAATTGAATGCAAAAAAATAGACCTTTTATTTGGGTGGAAGGGAGTAATGAAAGGTTAAGTACTCTGTGTTGTAAGCACGGAAATTATGATTAGGCAGGGTTTGTTTAACCAGCTGTGACCTACTAACTTTTGCACAAGAATGATAAGTGCAAACTGTACCTGAGGAAACCAGATCCCTTTCAGGGTGAGGTTGGTATTCACACTCCCCATTTCCTCTGCTTTACATCACAACCCGTAAACGATATCAGCAGGGTGAGAGCAAGCAGGATGAGCAGGGTTTCCTCCCGTGGCAGAAGCACATACACTGTCCAGATGTGCATCATCTTCACTGATTTTGGCTGTCAAGGACTGTGAGCTGCCTCTCACAGATGCTGTTCTTCTCCACCTCGTTGCAAGACACTAAGGGTGACTTCTCTGTAGCCATGTTTGCAGAGGAGTCCCAGCACTTTGTCACTCTTCTATGATGTGGCACCTGACTTCTTCAGAGAGAAAAGAAGAACATCCCACTGCATCTAGATCAGCCCAGAAACAGATTAAAGACTTGCAGTGCCATTTCCCAAGAAACAGCTAAAACACAGTTTAATCCCAAATAGAACTGATTTTCCACATTATGTGAAAAAAAACCCCAAACCCTAGCCCCACTCCCCCCCTCCCCAAACATGCTTTGTCATGCTCACAGAGTGACTAGTACTTCTAAAACATGTATGGCTAAGAGCCTTGACCTAGTTTCATATGACAAATCTGGGAAAAAAGGAAAAGTCTGGGGGAAGGGAAGAACAGGATGGCACCACTGCACTAAACCCACAGTTCTACATTGTCCTCTTTCATCCTGCTTCCAGCATCTACTTTTAAGACAGCAGTGTCTTCTGTGAGGTAGCATTTCTGCTGCACCCAGTGCTTCTACCTTTTACTCAGAGACACTGCTAGGGCCTAGGTGAGTCTGTAAGGATGGATGCAGATTACTCTCCACACTCTTTCCTTCATCCTGCTGCAGCTCAACTTTATGTAACATGAAGACAGCAAAATCAGGAAAGAAGATGTGATCACATGACCAAACGCAGATTTTGACAATGTTAGCACCCCCCTGAGTCCCTGGGGAGAGAAAGAGAGTCTTCCAGGACATAAAACATCTCATCCAAACCCAGGAGTCTGAAACAAGTAATCCCTTTGAAGCACCTGTTGATGATCAGGGGAATCTTCTCAGATACAGGTGACTAGAGTGAGATGGGCTATTCTCAAACAGTTCCCATTAACATTAATTAATTTTTGTCTTAAGGAAATACATATATATATATTTTCGGAAAGATTTACATTATAACTATCTTCTGCTTCTCCCCCAGAGTCAGTAGTCAGTTTATTCATTAATCCATTTGCTCATTCCTTTCTTCCATCCATCCATCCATCCATCCATCCATCCATCCATCCATCCATCCATCCATCCACCCACCTAGCTGCAGCTCCTTATCAGAGGGAAGAAGGGAGAGAGAGACAGGAAAGGCAGGGCCTGCTCATCCCATAAGCACCTGGCAACCAGAAATGCATGTAACAAGAATAGTTCAGAAGATAAGAAAGCAATTGAATTAACTCCTGCTATAGCCCTTGAAATGCAGGCAAGCTGGAAGCTAAATTTCTGCTTTTATTATAACTAATTGGCAGTTGCTGTCTACAAGGTGCTTCTTGGCTTTGGTTAAACAAAACCAGAAAATGAAACATTAACTGGTAATAACTGATAAAGCAGGGATGAAAAAAGACCAGAGGAGTGGAAAGGGCAGGAGCAAATCTTAATTAAAGCCTTTTCTCCAGCAACTTGCAGCTGTCTTTCTGGCATGAGTGCCAGTTTCTGTGGCAGGCTGTGCAGGGCAGGTTGACACAGATGCGACAGGCGTGCTGCAGTGGTCCCCATGCTGCAGGGCTCCCCAGTTCACATGCTGCAGGGATCCCCATGCTGCAGGGGTCCCTGAAACCCATACTGCAGCCATTCCCAGTTCCCATACTGCAGCTGTCCCCACATTCACTGCTCTCTGGGCACCCTCACGTCTGCCTCCCTTCAGTAGGTCAGGTTTTGCTCTCGGCTTCCTTTGTATTTGAAGCACAGAAAAGCAGCATATCAAGTGATAGGAAAGTGAGTGTGGCTGGGTCACAAGCTGGGCAAGTGTCAAAGCCTGTGGGAGAAGGAGAAAAGCCAACTTAAAACAATTCAGTGCTATTAAAGAAATAAAAGGGCACTCATATGTATACACACATTTTCTAGGATATGTCAGTTTCTTAGGTGTTTCATTTTAAAGTGTAAAAGGACAATGTGCAACTGCTTATAAATTAATACATGAACTTCCTTGAAGAAGTGTAATAGTAGAAATCTACAAAATATTATAGGGTACCGAAATATTTTCTTGCTGTCAACAAGTTACAGGTTCAAGAGGCGCAAACCAGTGTCTGATCAGGGTGCCCAGCATTAGGACTCACAGATCTCTGTCTTGATTATCCCAGCAGAGTCAGTGGTCTGGAATGCCTTCTCTGCCACAAGATGGGTGCTCCTGAAATGCACTATGGCTTTATTCTTTACTTGATGCTCTTGTGACTCCAAGAGTAGCAGGAAGTGCATGGCATGAACTGAGGTGGGTAGGTTCTGCAGCTGAACTCAGCTCCTTGGTGCAAATAAATCATGTTGGATTCAGTCCTTGCTGATAAACTAGGATGGCTATCAAGAGTTACTTGGCAAGCCACCAGTCTCGGTCCTAACTCCCAAATGAGTCCAGGGCAGAAGGACACTGACACTCTTGAACCCACAGACTGAAACAATCTGAGGTGGGGGCAGCAGGACCTTGAAACTCAAGTCTACTGAAATAATCTGCTCAAGGGTTACTATTATCTCTTCTCTTATTGTGTCCAGAGAAGACTCCTAAATCTAAAAGTAAATGTGCTATGAATGGCCTGTTTGCAACTTTTTATGATAATACACAAAATACTATAAAGCTTAAAAGCTTCTCAGGGCAGCCTGAGACAAAATACAGTGCCTTAGACAACACCCAACAAAACTAGGCAGAGAAAGGAAGGAAAGCAGCCTGTACAATAAGCCTGTGAAGGGGTTACTTTCCAGCAACTACCAGCCAGATAAGAGCTACCCCAAACTGGTGTAGCTCCACATGCCTGCTACTGGTGTGCAGTTAAACAGCAGGGGAGGGCTGACGAGCCCCTTCTCAACTTTCATAGCTCACTGGACTTGTAACTACAGCTTCCAGCCTCAACACAAGCTTCTGCCTGAACCTTAACACGTGTTTTCCTGTGTTTCCTGCTGAGCCTCTCTATTGCTGGGGAACAAGATGACCAAAAGCAAAACCAATGTGCTGGGGGGGCTATTTCTAAACCCATCTGTCTGCTGGTGCTAGCGGGGTCACACAGGGAGTCACGCCTGTGGGGCACGCCTTGCTAGACACAAGTTTTGAGGAAGGAGATCCTTGTGACACGGACAAAAAAACTGTGCTTTCTGAAAGGAGCAGTTGATGCAGGATCATCTCCTAAGCTGCTATGTGCTCTTTCACTCCTTTCCTAACTTCCAACAAGTCACATGTCTGCAGCTTATTAACAGGTTTCATTTAAATCTTAAATAAATAACATTTAAAGGGTAAACAACCCTCACTACCTAAGCTTAATCATTAAAGAAGTGGATTTACATCCTGAAAATTAGATTATCCGTTTGTTTTCCCCTTACATGTAATGCTGGGATTAGAAGCAAGAACATTTTCAAAATTTTCTTTCTCTGTATGCTGGCTTTTGCAGGGGACTCTGTGCACATTCTCCATCCACCAAATATTGCCTGAAGACTGGCAGAACACACAGCTCAAGGCACTTTCAGACTATCACTCCGTTTACAGACATGTATTTACCTTTACCTACTTAGCAATATGCACTGACTGAGGACTCTGCTCCCCAGGAACACTTGCAAACCTAATGCAAGCCTGGCATTAGCTGCAGGGTTTTTCTTTAATTCTTGCTCTTCCTTTTTTCCTTGAGCTAGTCCAATTATGAGGTACTGATGACAGGGATGTCATCTAAGCAGCTTCTTAGCCTATGGTAGTGCCCAGTGAGCTGACCACTCAGGGCGTGCTGGGACATACGATAACACAGCCTAAGAAAAGTGTAATTTAAATATGTACTTTTGTGCAGGGTGTCATCAGCCCAGATAAGCTCTACCTTTGTTGAACTTCTTTCTGTATGAACATTCTTGGCATCTTCTGCAGCCAAGTTTACAAGCTATGCTTCCCCTGTACTGTGATGACCAGCATGATAAAAAATGTGAAGGTAGCATTTAAGAACTAAGACAAATTTTAGATTTAATGCTTTTCATTTTACATGTGTCTTTACAATGCTTTAGAAAAATCCACAAATTAATATTGTAGCCACTTTGTGGTAGCTGCTGATACTTAAGTTACAATAAGGCAGCAGAAGCAGGAAGGAGCTAAGTGAGATGATGAGTTAATTGCAGAACTGGGGATTCAACGGTGTGACCCTGAGTCAGATTTCATTGTCACTGAGCTGTGCTGAAACTCTACTCCAACTCTGCCTGGGGTCCCCTCAGTGTGGCCTTACGACCCACCATTACCTGGGATACAGGCAGTCTGCACCTGCAGCGTGACACAGACCCACACTGTTGGCAAAACCCGGCTTCCTGGAGCAGCTCACAGCACTCTCCTTGCCAAGGTGTTTCCCAAGGCTGCTCAGATGCACCTTTCCACACCTGGGCATATGAAATGGCGGACCTGGATGCTGCCCACATGCCGTGTTCTTGCCCAGGCTTTTGACAGACTGGAACATACACTTCTGGGTGGCTTCACAACAGGCTACACACTCAGTAGAAAGGACACACATAAAGTAGGCTATGGGGTTATGCCAAGTGTCATCTGTTTCTTAGTGCAAATAGACCAGAAAAGCCCATTTCTTTTTTCTTTCCTTTTTTCTTCTTTTTTTTTTTTTTCTTTTTTCCTTTTTTTCTTTTTTTCTTTATTGGCATTTGTGCTCTGTCTCAAGATATTGTGTGCAAGAGAAAGGTCTCAGGAGCATAGACTTATCTGGGAATAAAAACAGTAAAATACTGAACATTTACATATGAACACAGAGTTAAAAAATATAATCAAGTCCAACTCTGTTTGAACTTATGTTTTCTCACAAACTGTTTTACAAGCTATATTGAATTCACAGGATAACACATTCCACTCATTCATTCTCTGATCTACTGCACATTATCTCCGCTACAATTTATCACTCATCTCAATGATGTTTATCTGATATTTCTGCTGAAGTACCAAAAAAGTGTTGGTGTTGTTGCTTAGCATCCCACCATCAATCCTTTATCCTCATAAAGAAACCAAGGAGCATATTTCCTACTCATCAGCATGGCTGGTACTACCTGTAATATTATCCCACTAAAGCACTGAAAATGTTCTTTTCCTCACCTTGCAAAATAGCTTACGGGCATATTCATTATATTCTGAATAGTCTGTAAGTTCATACTATCCACATGAAAAAGATGACCTCAGAACAAGACTTAGGTTTAAATTGTGATGCATTTGTATGGAAATGGCTGTACTAGGTCTATATTAAACATTTGTTAGACATACAGTAAACATCTATATCAGATATACTTACTTATGGCAATATTCAACAATAATTCTTCTTTTGAGTTTCAGAACTTTACCCTATAAAGAGACAATATTTTCTTCTTACCATCATGCAGGACTTACATGCACTCTAAATCTAGCAAAGCCAAAATACTTGTAACATTTTCAATTCATATAATTTTAAAAACCCCTCTAGATAATGTACAGTATTACAAACATCTGAACTGTGAAACTCCAAAATCTTAAGGAGGTTAAACATTAAAAAACATTTCAACCAGTATGCCAGGCCCTGTAGACAGCTAAAATTATTTTATTAAAGTCTGGTTCATACAGTTTTGTTCACAAATTCCGTAATATTTCCCCAAAAGAGCCTGCAGCTTATGGATATTTCCTTGTACACTTACAAAGCTTACTGAGATGGCAAGAACTTAGGAGTACATTAAACTAAATAATTTATGCTGGCTATTTTAAAAACAGAATAGGCATTAGGGAGTTGTGTAAAAGAAGTTTGATTTCACTACCTGGTAAATTCTTAAAGGCTGTGCCTAACCTGTAACTCAGTCAGCACAAGATTCAGAATCACAAGCAATTTAATACGGGATCTATGTTCTCACCTTTAGACACTGGATAAATAAGAATTTGCAAAAGACAAAATCTATTGTCATAACTGTATGTTTACATTTATTATTTTTTAAGTAACTATCACATCATCTTCTAAAATGAAAATATTTATAGAAATATTTATTCAAGGAGCCTTTTTCACAAAGTGTTTGTCTCTAGCTAGGACCACTGTTGGACAATTCATATGCAAAAGCCCAGA
The DNA here is from genome assembly GCA_013400585.1 of Chloropsis cyanopogon. NCBI lineage: Eukaryota > Metazoa > Chordata > Aves > Passeriformes > Irenidae > Chloropsis > Chloropsis cyanopogon. Next base: position 55,022 of record WEZZ01008169.1, on the reverse strand, counting down.
GCAGTTCTGCACCCATCAGCAAAACTACAGCCAGAATTTCTGTCCACATCTAGGCTGGAAATAGTTTAGAAGCAATGTTCATTAACATTCACAGCCTTAATCAGCCCTGTGCCTGTGGACTGCTGCTGTTTTCCATGCCCCTCTCCATCCATCACGAGCCTAGCAGCTGTGCCCATGGGAGACCACGGGGAGACTGTGCAGCAGGAAAAGGAGCCAGGCCACTGTCTAGACACCTGGGCACATCCCAGCCTCCTCCCCTCTGCTGGACTTTCCACACCTGCCACTGGCTTACCCTTCCCCTTAAAGCAGCCACTGAGAAAGTGCAAACACTAACTCAAAGCTGCTGCCTTCCCCTACGTGCCAAAACCCTACAGTCCCTCTCAAAATCACTTGGGAGCATCCTGATGTACTTACAGGGCTTTGCAGCCTGCTGCCCAGTTCTTCTCTCTTTGAGTGAAAGTGCTCAGCATCCTGCTTTGGGGTCCCTATTTGTCCAGCCAAGGGTAAATGAAAGCCTCTGGAAGCCTAAAGAGGGAAGAAAAGCATGGGACCTGAGAAGAGTCACCTTTTGAAAGGTGAACTGATAATCTACTACTGAACCACTCAACTTCTTTAGGTAACTTCTCCAACAACGTGCATTTTACTGGTTCCTTATATACAACAAGTATAAATACATAGGGCCTTGTGGATCAGCTATCAGAGATGAGATGAGTTCTGGAGAAAGTCACACAGTTTATGTGGTTTTAATTTCAGTGCAAGCATAATATATGATGAAAGAAATAATGATAAAGCAAAAAAACCACAAAAAACCTCTTCATACTGCCATTAAAGTAGTAATAGGAGCCATGAGTCTGCCTGGGCCAAACTAGACACATTGAATGTATCTTCAAACCAGGTGGTTCAATTAGCACACAGTGTTCTGTAATCAACTACCAGCTAATCAGCACTGAATAATATGAAAAATATATTTGTGTCTTGCCAGTACCTTGTTAGTACACAGTACCCCATGTAAAAGGCAAGAAATAGTAAGTGGGCATAAAACTATTGAGACCAAGCTCTGTTCTACAGGAGGAGAAAAATCATATTTAATGGCCTTATTCTGGCTCACTTATTATTTGTCAAAATTCTGCAGTGTTTTCAATTGTAATGCTGAGATGATGCTGAGAAACTCCTGAGAGGTATTTGGATTTTCTCCTTTTGTTAATGAAAGGTTTTCTCCGGGGGTTTAAATGTGAAACCAGAGTAATATAGAACCATAGAATGGCTTTGGCTGGAAGGGCCCTTAGAGATTACACAGCCCTGCCATGGGCAGGGACACTGTCCACTAAACAAGGTTGCCCAAAGCCCCATAAACCTGGTATTGAATGCCATCAAAGCAGCCAATCTTCTATTTCACTCCCAGAATTTCCAAATTTCTTTAATCTGCTGAACTGCTCTGACTTTTTAGGCTTACAAGTCTAAAATATCATGAACATCACTTCTGTGCTTGCCGTCATAAAGACTGGCAGCTCTTCCAACTAAACGATTGCAGATTTGAAATTCTGTGGTTTTGTTTACTCTGGTTTTATGCTACAATAATTCACTGGGATTATTGAAAGTCAAAGAAGAAAAACATTTCTCATTGAGCACAGGCATAATGAAACTAGCAGCAGCAGACTTAGAGGCAGTACCCTATTTATAAATCAGACGACATTCTCAACATTTGATCAGCTGCAAATAAAATATGAATGTTTACAGATAGTCACATTTTTCAAATACGTACAAATAATTGTTTTTCTAGATTAGTTGTCTGGGAAATCAGTTTGCCTCCTCACAAATGCAAAAAACTACATTCATCCCCTCACAACTCCTATGTAAGTCCCACTGGCTCTTGGTATGAAGGAGCCTCAGAAAGTTTTGCATATTAATATAAAAATAATCCTAATTTTCAAGTAGGAACAAGTGTAGTTTTCCAAATAGTTTAAGTCATATAGCAAAAGTGTCACAGGCACTTTGAAGTCCAGGAGCTCTAAAAAAGCACACTAATTTCCCTGCACATCAAGGAGAACTATTGTTGAATATATGGCAGGAAAAGGAAAGATCAAAGAGGGAAAAAAGCCATGTTTTTGAGGATTGACTTCCTTCTTTTAACTAAGTACTAACTTGACTTGGGTTAGTGGCAGCTTGCATATAGGTCTACCAAAGAACGCATTGGCTCTGTTGTAGAAATTGATTTATTGCCCAGAGAACAACTCTTCTGAGCACAAGGAGTATAAAACATATTAAGAATGAGTGGTCAGCAATTGCTTTAGAAGTAAAGGGGCAGACATGAGCAGTGTCTTCCTGAGAAATAGTTCAGCCTATGAACAAAGGCAATATAGTAAAGCTGGGCACTGAGATTTCAAATACAGGGATTTTCAGCATTCTGAAAGTCCTAGACCACTATCACACAGATTGGTCTGCATGAGGACTTATTGCACAGTGAGTCTGGCCTGGTTAAGCCTTTTCCCTTCATGGCACAGCCCCCATGTCTTTGCTATCAACCAGCCAGGCCATGGCAGGTGCTGCAGAGCACACAGCTCCCTGGGCATCACACAAACAGCTTTCCTTCAGACAGGCTGAAGGGAATCACCACAAACCTTGCCCTATTTTGGGTGGGCAACCACACCACTCATGGCACCAGTGGGTCCCTCAGTGCAGACACAGCCTGCGACATCCTGAATCCATCTCCTTTTCCCGTGTAAGGAGGTTTTACAAGATTTGTTCCATTTTTACATATTGCTCTGGAATAACAGATGCATGACCACCTTATCAATGCCTCTGTTGGTTGTATTGATTGTCTCCTGTGGGTGAGTTTGATAAGTTAGCGAATACCCACTGATGGTAAATCAGCAAAAACTGTTTCAGAATGGATGCAGTAGCCACTGAATGATTTACAGAGGAGAGGAGACATCTGAAAATGAAAAAGAGGGTTGCTGCCATTCTGTGGGAAAGAAACTATTCTGCATTTAGGCAGTAAGAGAGCTCCAAATGTTTGGAAGATCAATTCTTTTCAACCAGTTGCTCAGTTCCCCTTGAAGACTTCAGTGCTGCAGGATCTGATTAGAAATGGAGACATATCTATGAGAGGGGATGGAAACCAGTCTGTTGGATGGAGCAGACCCTGGCCAGCCCAAGGAGGCTGCACAGCTGGTCTCAATGCCTGGGTGCCCACCAAGTGGCTGCAGAGTGCAGCACCCCCCAGGGACATGGGCTGTGTGCTGCCAAAAGTTGCATTTCAGTGTTGTGAAGGTTCCTGCTCAGCAGCAAGCAGGCAGCTCTGACCACACAACACTAGGCTTTCTTCTGGAGCATCAATTTCTTTGGGCCAGTGGATCTCATCCATATAGTGCAGAATCACTGTCCTGGGACAGGATGCAAACCATGTAGTCGTGGGACAAGTCTGTTCTGGTGCAGGTGACGATCTCTGGGGGCAGTACTGATCCTAGGACTTCCTTTACAATCATCTCCAATTTAAGGAAAGACAGTGTGTAGGACACTGCTCTAGAAACAGCAATTCATGCTCAGCAGCTTACAAGTCACAGCTGTAGTGCATGTGATGTCTTTCCCTCCCCTTCTTACACTACAGCTATGAGTGACCCAAAATGAGACAATAGAATGTCATGATCACATCTATTTTTCATTTTTAAACTCAGAAAAAAAACAAACTAGTGGTGTGTCACACAGGAAATGGTTTAGCTTCATTCCCTTAGCTGCTTCATCTCCAACAACTTTTGAACCCTCTGACTAATTTTAAATGCATTTGACATAAGAACAGAGGTCTCGAGAGTAAAAAGTTCCTTCTAGTTTTGCAAAATCAGCATTCAGCTAGTGAGGAGAACTCCCTGCTCAGGGAAAAGGCAAGGAGGGTTTGATCCCTGGCTGTTTTGTTTGGCTTGCTCAGCTCTCAGGAGGCAGCAGCCAGCTGGGTTCCCAGCATCACAGCCAGGCAGTCAGCACGTGCACAGCTACAGACCTGCTGCAAAACACAGTGTTCCTTGCCTGGCTAGACTGCAAACCATGGGCACTTCCTATACTCAGGAATGGGCTGAGGATACTCCCTGGTGGCGAGGGATTGAGCACGGGGTGCATCAGGGGTACAAGAGGGAGCTGAGGGGAGATGGAAGAAGTGTACTAAGGAACATAGAAAGAGATGTCAATATAAGCACAGAGAAGGCACAACAAGCCCCAAAGAATCTCTCTTGGCTTATGAATTCTATATTGCTCATGAGATCACAGCTCACCACTGTGTCTCTGGAAGAGACACAACAGCTGTGTAAGATAATGCTGCATAGAGCCCTACAAAAACTTTGCATGTATAAAGCAAGGGCAGCTCCTGAACACCATATATTAAATATAGGATGGTAAAAAAAAAAAAAAAAAAAGGAAAGCCATATATGAGGAAGAATAATGAAGGTAGCTGGTAGCTTTTGAACCAACATTATGGCATCTGGCTGGCATGGAGGTTCCCCATTGCAAATAGCGTTGATCATACTTCTCTTTTTAAAAGACAGACAAATAAAAGTAGTGGGAATTCATGGTTTCACCATGCCAGAAGAATGCGTATTTCAAGGTCAGGTTGTGATTGCTAGCCTTTTGCATACCACAGGCTTTAAGATTTCATTGTGCCTTTTGAACACAAATCATCTCCAACCTCCATCAGTCCTCTCTAGTGTATTTTTAGCTATGCTTCGTCGCTAACCCAACTCACAGACTTTGAATAAATCACTGCTGTGACACCATTTATTTTTATGTCATGTGCTAATACACACCCACTACAGTTCCTGCAGTCATCAGTGATGCTGTTCCAAGTATTGTGCAGGACTGCCACCCAACTGATTATAAACAGAATTAACAGATACCCTCTTAGGGCTAAGTCTGACAAACACCATTGCTATTAGTGCAGTGTAAGGAAGAAAATGCTGCTAACCTTTCTGTGCAGGATATGGGGAGGCTGGATCCAATAACACAAGGAGGCTTGTTGAACATCTGCCAAAGAGCATTTTTCTGAATGACCTGACAGGCCAGGATAAATTACATCTTCCTTATTTTCCAGATAGACACAAGAGCTTAGGAAAGGGAAAACAACGTGTTAGCCACTTCCTCTGCTGCTCACTTTACATAAACTGCTCTCTGTTTTATAGTACTTCAGCAGTTTAATTAAAGAAAGGAGGAGCAAGGGAGGGCATTTTGTTGTATTTTTATGCATTGTTATCATTGAAACATGACTAAATGTAGAGAAATGAAGAAATATTTCATTCACTTGTGTTTAGTGAGTTTTATGCTCAGTTCTACTCGGTAGAGCAGAGAGACTGCAGCCAAGTGCAAACAGGCTGGGAAAGGAATAGATACCAAATAAAACCTATTTCTTTCTCCTTGGTAAATTTTTAATTACATGCCACCATGCTGCAAAGTACAGGCCATGACTGAATTGATGGCAAGAAAGAGACCTTGTGGAAAGCTTTAAAGAAGAAATGTCCATGGTCTGGCAGTCTGTGATACTGTTTTTATACATCTGTATAAAGAGGAAAGGATTAAGTATGCAAAAAAAAAAAAAAAAAAAAA
>WEZZ01008169.1:36483-49427 GCA_013400585.1 Chloropsis cyanopogon | reverse complement strand
AAAAAAAAAAAAAAGTAATTTTCTTTCATAATTTAATACACATATTTTTGCTTACCCTGAAAATTAAATAATTCTCCTGCCTTATGATCACTTGTACAGACACTAGACTTTCCAATATGCTTGTCAATTTCTTGAATGCTTATTGGTAAGCTACATGGAAAATATCTGCAATAAAAGCAAAATTATTTATCAACATGGACTATGACAGAAAGAAGCCAAACTGAGAATAAAAGGCAAATTGTAATAAATTTGGAAGCACTTTTTATTTCTCTCCCCCTTTAGATTTAAAACAATAATGGAATTGGTCACTCTAGTCCTTAATTTAGTGATATTAGGATGATGCTTTAGTTTTCAAAGGAGTTTTGTGAGAAAAGGAATATGTTCTCATGGTGTTTTGTGGTTGACTTTAGAATGATCCATTAATGGACAAATGGAACTCCCCCAAACCTGCTTCCACTTCAAAAGCCTTATATAACCTAAAACCAAAACCACATGGATACATTTGAAAAATTAACTTTCTTTCTGCTGTAAACAGTCCACATCTAGAAATCTGCCTCCATCAGGTTCACTTCAGTGAGACACCTGCATTCAACTTAAAATATTTCTTGGCATCTGAAATGGTGTGACAGATATAAAGCAAACAAGTGTTGTACTCAGATAGCTGAGGGCTGCTCAGGATTGCCCATTCAATTGACACAGACAGCACTCACGAAGGGCAGCCAGTTGAAAGCCTGTAATGTCATCAGGGAAAACAAAGGGAAATAGGCCAACTGTTCTTATTTAGAAAGGATAGCCTTTGGCAGAGATATGGATGACATTATTTTAGACTAAAAATTGGGCAAAGGACTGACTGCCAGAGAGGAAGCTTAAACAGACAACTAGAGCTCATACACATCATTACTATTAAAACAGAGATTTTAAAACTTAAGAAACATTTATGCTAGATAGCCCCAGTATGCCACAACCCTAACACAACCTCCCCCATCTAATGAATTATGAGAGCAGTCCATCAGCAGATGGTAAACACATGGTCTGGATGCAACCACTAGCTCAGGAAACTTCTAAAGCACCACGTGTCAGAAGCTGGGCACTGTTCTGCTTTTAGTATTCCCTCCCTAGAGATCCCTTACTGCACTCCTTCAGATGCAAGACCACAGAAATATTGATCTGGTCTGTGATGCTTCATCTCATATAGTGTAAGAAGATGTCAGAAAGAAAGGCTTTGACTTTTCAGTACAGAGTGCAAAGGAGTAAGATACTCCCTTGCTTCCTCCTAACATCACATCGGGTGTTTTAGCAGTCAAACAATCTGATCACAGAGAATCTATGCTGTGAGAATGTGATAAAAACACAAAGAGGACCTAGAAGACATAGCTCTTAATCTTTTAAAATCAGGTGTTATTCCCTGCCTACTAAGTAAAGGAAAGAAAAGGGCAGGAGACAAAATAATACATGAAAGACACCATGTGCATGAATAAAGAATCATATGGGGCACAGCCAAAATCAGCTCTAGGGTCTTACAACAAAGACTTCGGTGTTAATGTTATAAATGTTGCTCTCAGTTAACCAGTATGGACATATAAAGAGCCTGTACAGAGCAGCCATCAGCACACACATCAGCTTGTTGTTATCATGTAAAAGGGAAAAATAGAAAACAAGAAAATATATTTAAAATGTATTAAATATATTAGCATATTAAAAATTTGTTTGACTGTGTCAAACAAAACCAAAACGAAGCAAAATTCATACTAAAACTGCACTGTCTAGCTCTAGTTTTCTACCAAACCGTGTCCCTTGTCATCACACGGTAGAAGAGGAATACTGAGAAACTGAGAACTGGGGAAACAACGAGGAGCAAGGAGAAGCAATGGGGGCTTAAAGGAACAGTACATGCAATATAAATGTGTACTTTTAACTGTAAATTACCTTCCACTCCAGGAATGGGGAGACAATCAAGTAATGTGAGTAACCCTGACAGGTCTGACAAAAGCTCTTTCATGAACTAGAGGAATTCACAAATTAACTACATTTAACACTGCCTAACAGGAAAAGAGATCACTAACCTTTCTGATGTTTCAGTCTGAATCTGAGCCTCTACCAGTTCATACTGTAATGAACTGTGAATTTCATCACATCAAAAGAAGATGTGAAAACATCACCTCCAAGTACCACATTAAATAAGCTATATAGGTTTATATTAATATTTAGACTGACTTAACCATCTTCTCTAAAGTGAAGATAATGTTATGCTTACTAGTCTTACATATGCATCTGAGATCTTACTTTCTGTCATAACTTTCCACTGTGTTCTCAATACTGGAAAATGACAATTTACTGCTATTTCTCAGGGATTTGTAAGCAAGCCATCTCAGAGAAGTATGTCCTCTTAGTCCTCTCCCAAAAGAAATGCAGCCAGGCAGTGATCTGGACTGCCCATCTGTCTGCTCTAGATGACTTCTTTAGCAATTGGTGAGTATAAATGAAGTCTGATGCAGAGACACAATTTTCAAGATACTAAGTTCCTACAGGTTTCATGAAAAAAAGATAAGTGAAAAGTTTCAGTGTAACCTTTTCCCCTATTAATTACCAGAAAATATTTGTGTTTGTATGTATGCATGTGTATAATTGAAGGAAAAGCCCAACCAGCAGTAGCTTAACTAGAATTTCTATTTTATTACAAAGCTGAGTATCCAAACAAGAAACAAAAACTGCCAAGAAAAGAGACCTCTTTGTTTCATGGACTTTTTTGGCTGAAGTAAATTAACCTGTTTGTTAGTTTGGTCAAGAAAGTTCCACATGTCAGATTATAGTTCAAGAAGTTCTTATTTCAGTGAAACAGAGTTGTGACCGAAAATTAGATTTTCCACCAAACTAAGTGGAGTGGTCATGGCTTACATATCTTAAAGATGTCTAGGTTTTCAGTTGCTGAAAATAAATGCTGCTGACTTGTTGGTGCAGACTCTGAATTTTTAAGAGGAAAGTTAGAGAAAGGGTTAAGACAAAAAAAACCCCTGTGACTGAAATGTCATCTATCCTACACACCCAGCTTTGCTATTGCAAGCAATCACATCCCATAAATCCTTTCCATAAATGAATCAAGCCCTACTTTAAAACTGATCATTTTCTACTGTTTGCTCTTTCCCTTCCAGAACTTTATTGTCTGATTCTTAGAAATCCCCTATTAATTTAAGATTAAATTTATTCACAGTGATTAGATCCATTTGTTCTGGTGCCAAAATTGGCCTTTAGTTTAATAGCTTCCCTCCATTCTCAGTGCTTATCTTTCTGGTGTATTTATGGAGAAAAATCTTATCTTCTCTCAGCCTTCATTTTTGCTAGGATAAACAAGCCAATCTATTTCATTTGCTTTTGTAAAATGTGTCCTCTATTTCGCCCCAGCATGCCAGTATATCATCTTTGCCCCCATTCCAGGCTGAATTGATCTTACCTGAACACAAATCTCCAAATTATACATAATAATGCAGGTAAGGCCTTACCAGAACCACATACAGGCATCAATTTCCCCTCTATCTAAAAACTCATTGCCTGACTCACAGTAAGAAATAATGGCTTTCCTGCCCATCATAGTTGTGATATCTTGGAAGTTTACGATTGTCCCATGGTTAGCTCTACACCCAGTTCTTTCTCCTCCTCTGTTGTTTCCAAGTAATAAGCTCAAAGCCCACAGGAGAATTTTCTGTTATTATTCATAACCTTAAGATTTGTGTTATTGATGCTTATCTCCTCTCTACTGCTCTAATCCTTAGAACTGTGAGTTCTTCCTGCAAGGTATTCCATTTATTTTCCATATCAGTTTTATCTGCCAGCACTGCAATGTCCTGGATTTAATAACACTTCCGTATGTTTTCTACTGACATCATTAATAAAAGTGTCGAGTAGTATGGAGCTGAACAAGAAGAATTTTCACCAGTAACCTGCCTCCAAGACAGCAGTTCAACATTTCCCTTTGTAATCTCCCCATTACCTCAGTCCTTATCATCTTTGTCTTCCTGCACAAATTGTCATCTCCTCCAGCTGCTAACTCCATAAACAACACTGACTTCCCTTGCCTATCTTATTTCATTATCATTGTAAAGATCAGCAGAGCTAGAGCAATTTTGATATTTTCCTACCTCTGGTGCTGAACAAAACTTGCACTTCCTGTGTCCCTCTTCTTATATTGGACTACCTTTCATAAAAAGGCTGTTAAAATATTTAAGTGTGTAAAACTCAGCAGACGGAGGCATCTTCGTGGTTTTTTGATTAGTGAATTCTGCCTGCTCCTTTTGACAGAATTTTGGTATTTTCACTGGGAAAGAGTTTCCCCTGTCAAGCTTTAAAGAGCAGCATGGTCTTAACTTTTGGAACTAAACCATTTTCCCAGCTCCACATGCAGGCAAACAGCTCCTACAACACAAATGCAGGCACTCTCCTTCACTCTGCATTTTTTTCCAACTATAGTAGGTGACCTATTTAAAAGAAGTCATTTTTCCCCCTGCAAACCACACCTGTGTGATATCACCACAACTAAAACAGCACTAACCTAGCTAATCATGCCTTCTTTGTTGCCACCTTCGTCAGCCGATGGACAAGGCTCAGGAGAGTGGAGAAGGAATCCAGGATAAAGAACTGGTTTTCTCTGCCTGACTTTTTCTCTTCATCTGCTTCCATCTCTAATAGTGACGAAGCAATTTCTTGCACCAACACAGGGTCTTATATCAATACCTCAGCAAATAACTGCTAACAAAGGGATAATAAAAAAGGAAACAGAGAAATAATTTACATACAGATAACAAAGGCCTTCAAATACTTTAGGAAACCATTCAAAAATCAATCATAAATTGTGACTGGATTTGTTTCTGACTTGCCTCCCATGCAAGGCCAGAATTGTGCCCACTCTGACCTATTCTGGCCCCTAAAAATATGCTGGCATTTTGTCATTTGCTTTGAAGGTAAAAGACACTGAATCTATAAACCTGGCTTTGCTCAAAGCTTATTTTATCCATAACAAATGTTTTTTTGGTTTTTTTTTATATCTAATGTAAGATATTTACGTTTTGAATCAAAATTCAGTAGGCTTTCATCTGTATAAATGATCTTTCTATACCTCTCTAAAGTATAAATACCTCTGTAACCTGGTTCACTTATTACCAGCTGAGGCCATTCCTCCTCCAAAGACTGTGCAGATCGCAGCGCATGCACCACTGTACCTATGATGCTCCCAAAATGGGAACAGCAAACACCTATGCTCTGCAGAGCTGGACCCCTTTTTTACTGATGATGGAAGCCTCCAAAAGAACAGAAACCTCAGAAAATAAAAATGATCAAAAGCTGCAGATTGGTCATGTGGAAGCTGAAAAGACAATGGTCCATCATCTGTCGTGCTGTGGAAGTGATGTCAGGAACAGCTCCAGGCTCTGTGCATAGAAGGATGCTCCTTCTCTGTCTGTTCCAGCCTGTACAACTGGGCCACCTGGATCACAGCAGATGGCAGATGTGCCACTGCTATAGCTGAGTGGCTTCACACTTTGCTGCCTATGACCAGTGAATCACAGGTCATAAGAAAATGTGAACACAGCCACACAGTTATTAGTAATAAATGTTTAAATTTCAATGCCAGCCATTCCCCACACCTTCACAGCCATACTGAAAAAAAGTTTGGAAAGACAGCACTGCAAAGTTCAGTGTCAGAAGCTGTGCAACTTTATTCAGACCCCTCTACCCAATACTTTACAATGTGCTTTTGTAACCCTGTGACTCTGGGTGGGTGGGACAGGAAACTCCTCTTTACACACTTCACAGAACTGCTACAAGGAGCACAGCATCTTTCCTGCTTCCAGCGAGGACAGGAGAAGTAGCAAGCCACAACTAAGCTGATTAATTAAAAAAAACCCCGACCTGCTAGAGACATCCAATGTCAGTAATTTCATTCACAATAATTAGCATTTATCAGAATTATACCCAACCAAATTTGGAGTCCTACACCAGGAAATGGTAGATATTATAGTAATAATTTGCTTTAACTATAACAATATTTGCTTTAATGTCAAGTCCTTTTTTTCTTTGCAGACTGTACACACACACAAACACAAAATCTGGAGACTTACCATGACCTCACATCAGTATTAAACATTTATCTTTTCCTTCTCATTAAGCTGATTGTTTCTACTTCCTGCCACTATGAAGTCAAGAGTTCTACCTTTCTGTGGTCATTTGCAGGAAAAAAAAATACTGTTTTAAGGGTGGATAGAATGTATATTCACCAATCTTAAGCAATAGATAAATAAATTAAGGATCACATAGCTAGAATTTAACAGGAAGTGTAATTAAACCAGCAAGATCACACTGGGGCATTTGACTTATAAGAGTTATTACTAACATAAGCAAAATAGAACTTATGTCCTTTGGATTCCAAGAACTCTAGAGAGTTTCTGGGTTTTCCATAGTTAGCCACTTATCAACCATTTGCTGCAGTATTTATTTTTCTAGATTACCTCCTTTATTGTCTGTCTTTGGTCTGTAGATGGTATGGAATTCCTGGTAGACACACTCAAGAGCTTTGGGGATTGAGTGCACCAAATTAAGAGAAGGATGAAACTCCAGCTAAAAAAATGTTCCTCAAAGTAGAACTTAAAAACAACAAAAACAAAGAAAGAACAATAGGTCTTAAATAAGGCTTTTATAAATTTTCTGCATAAGAAACCTTGCAATAGATTCATTTGCAGGAATAAACTGCAATGCTTTAGTGCACATTAGATATCAAACATCAAACATCAAATATGAAAATAGAAGTGAAGCTGTAATAAACGTAATTATATTGGAACACGTCTAAGTAGTCTCATTTGCTAATGAGAACAGAAAAAGTTTAAAATTCTCTTCTGTGAGCTGACATGGTTTATTAACCACATTGTCACATCTACTATGATTATGCCTGCCCATTAAAATTACCTGCACTTGGAAATAAACCCTCAAAGAACCAATACAAAATCACAAGGTCTTTGGGGAGAGGAATATGGGCAAGGGGCTCAAGACAGAGGCAGGAATCCAGAAGGGACTTGAGGCAAGGAGGTCTTTGCTTCTGGGTGTGTATCAGCTGCTCTGTGGCTGCTCTGCGTAACCCAGAGTGTTGCACAGCTGCGGGATTGGGAACGAGGGGCAGGATTGTACTGCAGGTAATGTGTGAGTTCCATATGTGAAGTCACACCACATACACATCCAGCTGGGCAGCTCTACTCAGATGAGTAAGAGGCTGTGGCCAAAAGGCAGGGAAACTTGTACCACCAGGTCAAAATACTGATGCAGTGACCCTGAGGCCAGGCTAACCTCAGTAATTACGTCCATCATTACTGTTTAATATTCTGTACCCATAGGAATACTAATGCCCCAGTGCACTGCAAGAGGTAATTACCAAATCCATTGTCATGAAAGGGTAGTGTAAAGCTGGTGGGAGAGGAGTCACTTTTTCTCCTTATTTTATTTTCTGGGTATCTAAAGAGCATGAGGCTTTTTATCTATTGCTTGATTCACCACCATAAGACTGCAATTTTTTCAAACAGTCTTACTTTTGGTTGTTGGATCCTAAATTTTTACAATCTCTGTGGTGGCTGGATGCCACCGTGAAGCTGCTCTATGACTCCACTCCTCAGCAGGGCAGGAGAGAGACAATATAACAAAATTCTCATAGGGAGAGACAGGGAGCAGGAGTGATCTCACCAGTTACTGTCACAGGCAAAACAGACCTGACTTGGGGAAAATTACTATATTGACATTAAAAATCAGAGTAGGGTAATGAAAAAACCCTCCAAATCTTAAAACAGCTTCCTCCCACCCCTTCCTTCTTCCTAATCTCCACTCCACTCCTGATTATCTCTAACTCCTCCTACAAGCAGGGCAAGGGGAAGGGACTGGGAGCTGCAATGAGTTCATCACATTGTCCTTGCCACTCCTTCCTCTTCAGTGGCAGGACTCCTCATGCTCTTCCCCTGTGTGGGGTGCCTTCCACAGGAGACAGTCCTCCACATACTTCTCCAACCCAAGTCCTTCCTCAGGCTGCAGTTCTTCTCAAACTGCTCCAGCATGGGTTCCCCCACAGGGTCATGAGTCCTGCCAGCAAACCCTTTTCAGTGTGGGCTCCTCTGCCCATGACACCAGAGGTTCTATCAGCAGCCTGCTCCACCACAGGCTTCCCACAGGCTCCCAGACTCTCTCAGGCATCAGCCTGCTCTGGTGTGGGGTCCTCCAGGGGCTGCAGGTGGATCTGTGCTCCACTATGAACCTCCATGGGCTGCAGGGGCGCAGCTGCCTCCCCATAGTCTGCAGCAGGGGCTGTAGGGGAATCTCTGCTCTGGCAGCTAGAGCATGTCCTCCCCCTCCTTCTCCACTGACCTTGATGTCTGCAGGGCTGCTTTTTCTCACTTTTCTCTCTGGCTGTAATTGCTGTTGCACAGGTTTTTCCCTCCCTTCCTAAATCTGTTATCCCAGAGGCAGTGGGACTGAGGGACTGAGCACTGACCAGCAGTGGGTCCATCTTGGAGCTGCATGACATTGGCTCTGTCAGACACAGGGGAAGCTTCTAGAAGCAAACAAGTCTTGTGGATATGTTCCCTCTGGGCCTCTATGTTAAACTGACCAATAAACAGACTGACATAGGCCAACAAAAGTAAAATATAGCTAGAAATCAAGGCAAAAATCAACTATTCTTTATTTAAACAGAAGGTAGAAAAGTTCTATTTATATGTATATATATATGTAAAAATTTTCATGTCAATTATCTATGTACCCACTCTAGATGAATCATTTGTACTAAAATTATTTTGAGTCTTTCATATTGTTTCAGAAGAAAATTTGAGATCCAGTCATGCTGGCAACATTTCATTTTTATTGCTAGTAATGTGGAAGCACTGGTGACAGCAGCAGCACAACAAGTGCCTCTTCTACCAAAACCCCAACTTCTGTCTATGGACTAAAAGCCATGTTACAAAAGTTAGCAAATTAAGCTTCCCAACCTGCAGCCTCTGAAATCAAAGCCCAGAGAAAGGAAATACCCTGTGGCAGGATACAGCAGAAAGCTGAGGCAGATGTTTCGAGCTGAAAAAAAGGTGAGGATTTGAAATGTTGTGCTTTGATTATTAGCACAGGAATTCCCAGCTAACTGAAATTTTTCAAAGTGCACTGCAAAGTACAAGCTTTGTTTATATTCTCTTTAAAGTCTCTTCTCTCTTACTCTAAACATGACTAGTTCCTTATCCACTGCTTTACAGAAAAATATTAGATTATAATTTTATTTACCTTCCATGCCTCTCAAATATTTCTAGTTGTCTCAAACAGTAGCAGATGGGGCTTTACCATGGCATATGAAGCTCTGCAATCTTTCCAATGTTTTGTTTCTTGTGATGAGGAAATGATAGCTTACTGCTCTTGAGCTTCAGGGCTTCTATTTACAAAACATCCATGGACTTCATTTTTAAATTAGTACTGACCCACCTTAACACTGTAAATCCATGCAGGCGTTAATCGAAGGTTCCCATTATGGATTTCATCTACTTGCCCAAGATGGCTACTCTGCAAATTCAACCTACTTGTTGGTTTACTATGTCCGTCAGCAGTGGGGTGAAGTTGCAAACACATAGGTTCATCTTTGTAGGCGTTAACATACATTGAAGCTCAAGGTCAAACCCTGGCTGTTTATGCATGATATCAGTCATTGCTCAGGCCAAAGTGATCCTTTCCTCTGGGTCCAAAGCATTCTGATAAACTTCAAAGTAAACATTAAAAAGCTGAAGAGATACTCAGAAGCACATTTAGAAATGTTTATTTGCTCAAATGTTCATTCTTTTTTGGAGCGAGATTTCTGAACATGGAGGTTGTTGTCTGTATCAAACCACCAGTAACCTGGTGTAGCATCACATTTATGGTGCAGGATATTATAGAATGCTTCATCAGAAGGCTCAAGAACAGAACATAGAATAAACAACTCGTGGGAGAAATTTCTTCTAAAGTTAACATTTGGGTTTTTTCTCCTGAAACATGAAGATTATTATGATACACATTTTTCTTTTTAAAAAGTAACAGGAAGTGTACTTACTGCTTTAAAAATACCTGCTTCTTTTGACAACTAATCCATTTTCATATATTTGAAGAGCTCCATTTCCCTCAGCCTGAAACCTGTTGACTCTTCCAAGACTTTCCATTACCACATTTGGCAATGACTGTCACTGTTACTTTATTTTTTGGAGAAACTCCAAATTAAATGAAGGTGTCATTAAAGACGCACAAAGACCCAAGCCCTCTTTAGGCTCCTCTACCACGAATAGCTGTTAAGTTATTTTTAAATAAAAATTTTAATTACAAATACCCACAGTTTAGGTCAAAAAAGAAATGTTCCAAGAACAACGGCATGTGTGAACTCTTGAGATGACATTGTAGTACTTCTTGGTCAAATGGTAATTAGGAGATTGAAAAGATGAACTAGTGCACTTCCTTCTGGACTTATCAGTAATGTCACTATGTAATGATCTCGATCCGACTCTTGCATTAACACTTAAGTAGAAAAGCATTCACATTACTTTCCATACTGAAACCAAAGGATTCTGGAAGAGGAAGATGCAGAAAGGCTTAGGAGGTAACCCGGTAGCTGAGAATGCAGATTTCAACACTTAGTTTCTCTGATTTAGACCTGCCTGACCTGAACTGTTTTGAGGAAGCTTAGAGTGCTTGAGCAATAGACCAATAGCAAGTTTTGTATTGGCTAAGCAAAGCTGCTGGACAAACTGCTTTTGTTTCCTTATTCTTCTGCATGAACTCTGTCCCAGATGGAAAGAAAGCTAGCTAAAATTTCAGCTAAAAGTGAGACCTCCAGCAACAGCACATCTGTACATTTAATCCTGCCTAGATAGCTGGATTGTGAGAGCAATTCCAGAATATACCCTTTGATGCTTTTGGAAGAGGATTACTGTATTTTTGCTGTAGAGATTTCATTATTCTCTAGCTGGAGTTTTTTCTTTATAAAATAAATCAAGTTTCCTTGTACAGAAGACCCATGATAAAAATGAAAGGTGGATTCACAGACGTAGCATGATCATACAGCAATAGAAAGTGAAGTCTGTTGGGATGAGGGCAGAAGCTTAGTGAACTAGGCAATTAGACAGTCTTTTATATAGCTCTGTAACACCCATGAAAACGGGAAAGTGGCCTTAGGAGACTTCCTAAACTACATACTTTTAGTTTTAAAAGGTTTTCTATTTAAAGCCTCCTCAAGGGTACACAGGAGATTCCATAACATCTTCTACTATTCCTATTTTGAGAGCTGCCCTGTATTGTTCCAGGACTGAGAACAAAACAGTTCCAGTGTGTGAAGATGACCTCAATTAGTGCCATTTCTCCCTGCTTCTGAAGTGGTTTATCTGCCCCTTCCCACTTCCGGACACTCACATCGTTGTCCTTGAGGCTGCTGAGTCCCCTAGACAGAAATACCCTCCCAAGTTTCTATGGGTCCATTCCTCTGAACTTGTCCAGTCTTCGCCTCTCAACACTGAAGTCTTTGGGCAGATACCCTTTATGCTTCCGTGGGCCATGGTAAAATACAGTCACATCTCTGGATTCATAGAGAGGAAGGGGAGAGCCCTCAGGATGTGCAGCAGCCTTAGTGAATAACAATGCTACACATTGCTTAATACACGTTTTCGTGTAAGGTTGTTCGTTGTTTTTCTTAACTACATAATAAAGCACTGCACTTTTTAATCAGATTTAATAACAATGAAAAAAATTTATAGTGAATATAGAGTGATATTTATAGAATATATATAGTTGATGGCTCTAGTCATCAACTATCCATATATATGCGCAACAGGAAACATTGAAAGGGAATCTTACACAACCCAAAGCAAGCTGATTGCAAATCACTGTTTCACACCAAAAATCATCTGTACCTGACTTTTTTTTTCCAGGAGAGCAGTTTCACAGGTCCAGAGGTCAAGCATAGCACATTGATACACAGAAGCATGTGCCCAGCCAAGGATTGGCTTGCTGCCACTGAATTGCTCACAAGTTACGTTGCCTAAGACAAACCAAAAAAGGAGAAAACAAGCAGATGTCAGTATCACAGGGATTTCCACATGCCTACGGTCCCAGGGCTTGTGGTAATTCAGTTTATTTATAGCACAGGGTTGTGGTTTTTCCTTGCAGGGAACCCCAGTCCAGGAAAAGATTTCAAGTTCCATAAGCTTTGGCGCACTCCAGAGTATTCTGCAGGGAAAGGAGCAAGCACGCCAGACATTTGATGTAAACATCTCATCCATCATTTTTTAACAAATACTCTTTGTGAGGTTCAAGTTCAAAAGACCCACATCAAGAAACATAAAGCCAGAGAAAACACAAGAAAACTAGGAGAGAAAATTGAAGAGAAGCTTAATTGTTCACAGCACCAAATCCTGTTGGTATCATCTTCATTGCTTCACCTTCACTCTCAGATCAATGAAGAGCAGCACAGACTACTCAAAGATAAATTTTACTAAGAGGTATAGGGACAGAAAGTGCATCAAGTGGGTAGACTTCCTTTTGAGATAGCTTGGTATCAGAAAAGTCAGTCTTCATAATTTGAAAATTACTGTGAAAGGAGGAAAAAACAACACTGCAAATGTTTCAATGCTATCAGTCCATGAGAAATCCTTAAAGAACCAATGCTTTTGTTTTCTTGGTTGTATTGCTATCTAAATTAGAGCTATTTTTGATAACAAATTATAAATCGAGTAGAGTAAATCAGAAAAGTTTAGAGCTGCAGAGTTAAAAATCAGCTGTGGGGTTTCCAAGCTTCTTCCTCCTCACCCTTCTAGAAGTACAGCTGGTCTTATTTGGAAATCTGTAATAGTCTGACTAATCTCAGATTCTGCTGTTTAAGAAAAAGTCTGGAACATCAAATAATTTGTGGATTTTTATTTACAACCAAG
>WEZZ01008169.1:0-33666 GCA_013400585.1 Chloropsis cyanopogon | reverse complement strand
AAAGAAAAAATGAAGCCTTCTCCCTGTTGTGCTTGTTTTGGGAGTCATATTTTAGAGAGACTACCCAAACCTTCGGAGTACTACTTATGCCTATAAGAAATGTTAATACCCAGTTACGTATCTTAGCAGCAAATCAAGTTATTGGATATTTGTGTGATGTTTTTTGCTGCAGGTTTTGGGTTTTCTCCTCTTGTTCTACTCAGGCTAACTGGGCCTTAATAAATCCTTTTTGGGTTATAAAGCAACACTTACACACCACTTACACACACACACTTACACATTGACAAATGTCTTATCTACTTTCTTCCAAGCTGAATGTCAAATTGGAAAATGTAATTCATTGGTTTGCAGGGCCTTCTGTCAGTGTAACCCACACCTCTGACCATCCCAAGCAGTCTTCTAGGGAGGGTGCAATGCTTACTTGATCTCAGTTTCAGATAGATTGTGTGCTGATCTGTCACGCTGGCTCACAGCTTACAGTGGGGAGGGATTCACAACACAGGTACTCCAATTTTGAGCATTGATTAAATGATAATGTATTCAAGAAACAATGCTATACATTTTGTGTTTATAGCACATGCTATCTACATGTTAGGTAGGTCTCAAGTAGGTTGCCAGTAAATTGGCTTTCCTGTTGTTCCAGTTCTTGAAAGACAGTCTGTGCAGTATGTTAAGAAAACCCAAAACAAACAAAACACATAAGAGACTGTTGTTAAGGAACTACTGTTGTCTCTGCTTCTAAATTCACTGCCAAATAAACCGTAATCAGATTAGTAAATATTTATCTAGGCTTTAGTCAAAGTTCAAGAGTATATATCCATACCCATGTATTAGTCCAGGGGAAAGACAGGCCCTGTGCAATAATGTCTCTCTCATTGCAAGTGCTCTCTGAAGTATTTCACATCTAATCTCCAGATCAGAGATTGTGTACATGGAAGGTCAGAACTGATCTTTGCATCATTTCTTCTGAAAAATGGGGGCTGGAAGCCCACTTCCTTTTTGGTTATAGACACAGTTCTTCTGTATTTGTGTTTACTTCCATGTATTTCTATTGAGAAAAACACACAAACAAGTTTCCAGTAAATAAAAAATAGATATGGCTTCAAAATACTAAAAAAGCTCCTTGTAGAATACTATCATGCTTCTTCAGGTTTTCTACATGAGAACTTTGGGATGTTAAGTAGCAGAAATTCTACAGCTCAAAAGACAAAATACTATATATCTCACATCAAACCACTAATATCAGGATGAGATACCGATTCTGTTTGAGGTATTCCACGAAAAAAATTTGGAGACTCAAAGTTTGATAAGCCTTAGGAATTACATTTACAGTTATTTTTTCAAATCTGTGAAGTAAATGTACAANTCAGTTTCAGATAGATTGTGTGCTGATCTGTCACGCTGGCTCACAGCTTACAGTGGGGAGGGATTCACAACACAGGTACTCCAATTTTGAGCATTGATTAAATGATAATGTATTCAAGAAACAATGCTATACATTTTGTGTTTATAGCACATGCTATCTACATGTTAGGTAGGTCTCAAGTAGGTTGCCAGTAAATTGGCTTTCCTGTTGTTCCAGTTCTTGAAAGACAGTCTGTGCAGTATGTTAAGAAAACCCAAAACAAACAAAACACATAAGAGACTGTTGTTAAGGAACTACTGTTGTCTCTGCTTCTAAATTCACTGCCAAATAAACCGTAATCAGATTAGTAAATATTTATCTAGGCTTTAGTTAAAGTTCAAGAGTATATATCCATACCCATGTATTAGTCCAGGGGAAAGACAGGCCCTGTGCAATAATGTCTCTCTCATTGCAAGTGCTCTCTGAAGTATTTCACATCTAATCTCCAGATCAGAGATTGTGTACATGGAAGGTCAGAACTGATCTTTGCATCATTTCTTCTGCCACTGAAAAAAAGAGGAATGAAAACAAATGTATATTATCCAGAATTCAGGAGATTTTGTCCCAGCCCCTGCTCCCTAGAAAGCTGACATCTCCCATTGGAAAGCAAAAGTTTTCAAATTACTTTTTCTGACTTGAAAATTTGAAGATGCTGGAGCACTCTGCTCAACATTTCTTTAGTGGAAATATACAATTTTCTAGTTCCAAGCAGCTTTCATTTAGGAATTTTATTGATTATATTNGAAAAAATTTGGAGACTCAAAGTTTGATAAGCCTTAGGAATTACATTTACAGTTATTTTTTCAAATCTGTGAAGTAAATGTGCAAATTATCTCACTTCAGCCACATGCCCTCATGCAAGATTGAAAAACAGTAAGTCCTAACATCTACCTAAATCTAATAGTACATTTGAGAAGTCATTAGGAGTTACTTAAACAAGCATTTCCATAAATTGCAGAATGCCTCAGATTTTTCAGGAACATCTATGCTGTATGATAGTCCCACACTTAAAAAGTTTGTAGTTTAAGCACATCCAGCAGTGCCTATCTAAGTGAATGTTTTATTTATAGTCATTATTGACATTATTGACATTGTACTTCTACATGCCTGAAGTTTCTCAGGTTCGTTACAGACCACTGGTAAATACACGTTTTAGTTGGTAAGGGCAAGACATAGGGTTCTGAGGAATCAGTTACCCTGAATCCCTCAGATCATTCAGCAATCGATCAGAAGACAGCTGGCATGGAGAGATCCAGAGCACTGGATAGGGTACTCCTGGTGAAGAACGTGCTTTGGAAGACTCGGGGGGTACCCCACCTTGTGTGTACTGAATATGTGTCTGAGAAATCAGGCCACCAGAAACCCCAGTGCCTCCTTTGGCAGCATCTTCTGTGCTGGGATTTAGGCAACCAGCCTTTAAGGAGTGGCCAGCAGCACTGATGCTCAGGCTCTGTCCATGGACCTGAAATACTTAAGGATCCTCAGGCACATTCACTGGAACAAGTGAACCGTTGTATTTTCAGTTGGATGACCCTCTTAAAAAATTAACTCTGATCTCTGCAGATTTTATGTTGATTTTTTTTTTTACCATTAGCTCACAGAATCCTCAGGGGACAGAAGAAAAGACAGGACAAGTAGGCTTTTCTCCTCACCATGTGCTCCCTGTGGGCACAAGCTGTGCCACCTTCTAGCCTGAGCAGCTGCAAGC
This sequence comes from Chloropsis cyanopogon, assembly GCA_013400585.1. Classification (NCBI taxonomy): domain Eukaryota; kingdom Metazoa; phylum Chordata; class Aves; order Passeriformes; family Irenidae; genus Chloropsis; species Chloropsis cyanopogon. The sequence continues at coordinate 30,553 of WEZZ01008169.1, read as the reverse complement.
TGCTTATGTAACTATACCTTTTTTCAGACAGGAAAAATGTGATTACCTTTTTTACTATTCAAGGAGATTTCTGAACCTCTGCAAAGCAAACAGTTTGGCTATGTCTGTTGTCTAAAAGAAGACTGGTGCTGCCTACAGGACTGAAAGTCATGAAAACCTGCAGTATGGAATAATGAAAAAGTATGTCAGTACTGCTTCTGTTAATATGTTGATATAATTGTTTTTCCTTCTTTTGGGCTTTATTAAGTATATATATATATATATATATACATAAACAATTTTATACATAGACTTTATAATAATAAAAAGAAAAGGGAAGGAAGTTCTATGCTGGATGAAATTCATAATCCAGCCAGCAGTGAAATTATCACAGTATATAACTCTACAATATTTGATTCCTTTTCAGTACTTAGTGGTTTGTCCTTGGCCTGTATGAAAGCACTGTCCCTGTTTAAAGACAAGACTGGCAAGGGACAGAACAAGGAAATTTTCCAAAGAAATTCAGAACATCTGTTTCACTAAAACCTCAGCACAGCTATGGCTAGTGATATGTCTGACCTCCTAGTTCATCCTCTTTCCTCCAGACTAAGAGCAAAACTGATTTCTGGGCTCCAACAGGTCATAGGAGCAGCATGGGGTAAAATCATAGTGTGGAACAAAGGAGTAACATCAGGCGAGGCTCTAGGAAAGTTTTACTGTGACATATACACAACACCCCCAAAACAAGCATATATTAAATGCTCTATCCAACATTCTGTAAAATGAAATTAAATCCTTGGTTTGGGGTTTTTTTCCCACTTCTTTTGAGCACATGCAACACTGTTGTACAAGAATAGCAGAAGAACAGGAAGCAAGAAAACATCTACACCTGCCTTGGTATCAATTCCAAGGCCTCCTCACAAACTTCAGGAGTTACTCCACCAGTATCAACGGAATTAAACTGGTATCAGTGTATATGAGAAGATCACTGTGAGTCATGCAGTATTTATTAATTGTGGATCATTATGGACAGTGATTTAGTTAGCATTATCCATTTCATTGTCTCAGACAATTAAGCAGATAAGAAAAATTCTTATATCTTGTCTAACCAAATTTATTTGGATGGCGTAAATTGGAATTCTTTTCAGTGTGCTAAAGGTTTAGCATTAATCTTGGCCTTGGTTTTTTTCTGATTACAGAAAATCCTGTTAATATATCTTTACAAATGGGTGATTGTCAAATTTATCCTGCTCAACATGAGACATTCTAACAAAGCTTCTAATAAAAGTGGCACAGATAAACTTAGGACTACGTTGGCAGTTCTGTAAATTTACAAGTTGACATAAGTGTATTGTCTCCAAGAATTCCTTCAAGCCAAGCAAATCTTGATGACACACTGTCAAGCAATGACTACTTTACATAATCCTTGCAATGACAGATTATCTGTGAACCCATTTCTCTATTTTACTTAGTATGATCATCCTCACTCACCCTGTTCTCATTGACTCTAATGGTCTAGTTCCTTAAATTTGAGAAACTCTAGGTACTTTCATCTCTATTACTTACAATAGCATGAGGTCAAATAGTATTAAAATACATTTTCCTGAATCAATAGCATTAATTGTGCATCTCTGTTAAATATCACATTAAGTATATGGACTAAGCACGGGATGAAGCATTTGCATTTAAAATTTCCAATCCAAAACAACAGACAGTGCTGTCTGAAAAACGTGAGTGATATGAGGGAAAAAGTGATGGCACATTTTTGGCTAGCAGCTAAAGTTTTATTTTGAAAGAGAGAAACCTGGACAGCGCCTTTTTTTTTCCTTTGTGAAGGATCTAATTCTAGGTCTTCAATAACCTTGATGACTAGACTGTTTCAAAATTTAAATCAGTTACATTCCTTGCATTGCCCTCAATCAGCTACTCTTTCCCAACCCAGTTGTGGATTTAGTGCACTTGACAAAAGATGCACTGTGCAAACCTGTTTTCTTTCCTTTTTTTTTTTTTTTCTTTTTTTTTTTTTTTTTTTTTTAAATTAATTTTTATGTTGCTTGCATGGGTCAGCCCAATGTTTGCAGGTTTTTTTCTGAAGTTTTCATTTAGTAATTGAATATTTTCTGGTCTGGGTCAGCCTGAGGTAGGAAGACCTTCAGTATTTTTTTGCAGGTGGGAAATTTTCCTGACAAAAAATATGATTATATTTTTTAACACAGAGTTGGTATCAAGCTTGGGACAGATTAATTGGCAGGAAAGAGGGAATATGTGAGACTAAATGCTCTCTCTCTTTCTCTATTCCCTTTCCCCTGCTCCTCTATTATTGCCATGCTTGATCCTGGCCAAGTGCATGGGCACAAGACCTTCTCATCAACATTAGGGCTGCCTCAGCTCCAGTAGCTGAGACCTTTCCTCTTCAAAAAACAGCAGCAAAATGAGGGGATTTTTCAGTTTTTTCTTACCTTGCCACCAGGGCCCACTGGTGCAGGCATGGGTAAAGTGAGCCAAATTGAACATTGGTCTGTAGCTACAAAAACTTCTGGGATGTAACCCCTCTGTGCAAAATGCAGCAGCTGTTAAAGGTCTCTGAGTCCAAAGAACAATAAAGAAATAGGGAATCAAACTCCATGTGTGTCAGAGGGATAGCTTCACATTCAGAGGATTAGCCATAGAGCTTGCCATATACATACTGTAACTTCCCCAGATACCAGAGAAGTAGGTCCTACTTTTCATTCACTACCCCCACTGTGAGACCATTTGGGCTTTTTCTCCCCCTCTACAAAATGTGGAGATTTCTTGCAGCTTCTGAGCCTCTGTGAGGCGATGTCCACAGATACCACTTCCTCCCTTTGAGGAGGAACTTGCTACCACACCTGCCCCTGCACAAGGCAGGCATTTGCTCTCAGGCCCCCAGGTGCTCAGTGCTGGACGGCTTCTAGCAACCAGCATGCCCCCATCCTTCCTCCTCTCCCCCCATACACATGTGCTAACCCACTCCCTAGACCATTACCCTCCAGTAAATACCAGGGCACACTTCTTGTGGCCAAATCCACACCTGAGCCCTGCTACAGGCACATCCCCATGCTGTTTTTAGAGAGGTGCGGTCTCAGGCTCTTGTGTTGTACTGGAGCTGGTGAGCCCAAGAGGCAGAGGACACTTTGGCACACCACCATACACTGCAGCTGGGCAGCTCCTGCTTAGAAGCAGTAGCAGGAGGCTGAATTTTGAAAAAGGGGAAGGCTGGTGTCCAAACAGAAATCTGTTATGGAAGCCCTCTGACAAATGCCTGCTAGATGTTTTAATTGCCCATTATCCAAAATTTCTACCCTTTTAAGTATCTGGTGGATCTTCTCCCAGACATGATTGTAGCTCTGCTGTCCAGTAGCATGAAAAGGAGTGGTAGAATTTGACCACACAGGATGTGTTTCAAACACTGCTGCTGCATGATGCTGGAGATCCTCCATCACTCTCACACCAAATAAAGACAAAAGATTCACAAGGCCAATGAGTCAGCACACCACACCCCATCCTGAGTCAAGATCAATTTAGAGCATCTGGGCTTTGCAGCACTGCTCCTGACTGCTTCTCCTTTATTTGAGAAAGTTCTCTGCTGCCCCCTCTCCGAGGTGAAAATGTAGAATGGATTTGCCTGTTATAGCATGTGGAGGAAATAAACCAGATTGGAAAGAATGCAAAAGTGGTTTTTTCTAAGATTTATGGAGGGGAGGGACTACCTCTCTCGTTTCCTGTTACCCCTCATCCTAAAGGAGTGATGATCAAAATCAAACATACTGTATTTGGTGAGCAAAACACTATATAAAAAAAAGGAGAATGATCTTTTTTTTTTTTTCAGTGTCTCAGAGAGCAGCAAAGCCAGTTTTACTTCTGTTAGTGATGATGGCTTGTACCCAAGCTTTCCAGAAAAACTACCTGCTCTAGCAAGATTTGAAAGAATGGTTTCTTTGTGAAGTATCTGGCATGGGGAAAAGGTCTGAAAAGAGGGATCATAAAAGAAAACTTATTTCTGTCCTAATTTTTTTTAAAAGGCCGTAAACATCTCATCTTTCTAAGAGTATCATCAAAATCAAACCCATTACATTAGTTAAAATATTGTAAAGTCAAATTCAGCTGTAAAGCCTACATATCCAGTTTCTGAATTCTGCAATTTAAGACAAGTCCTCTCTCAAATGCTTTGTGAGACTCACAAAAGGAATAATGTATGTTAAATAGGAACCAGTGAGAATATTAATATACAGAGTACTGCCAAACCCTAGGTTAAATAAAATTAATAATAGTACAAAAGTAATTTAAAAAACACACATCTCATCTTGCAGAAGCTTTTTTAATTGCCACTTCAATCAGAAATATAATTTGAAGAACATAGTCATGTTTTAGCAGTTATTAGTATCCATAAAATTTTCTTGATACAACTTCCAGCAAAGCATTATAGGAATTCCAAGGATATTAAGAACAGGAGTTTCATAAGACTCTTTGTCATCTGTTTTGAAAAAATGGAGCCTTGCTTAACACAGGAGAAAAAAATTAAAAAGAGGGGGGCACAGGACCAAGAAGCATTTAATAAAAACACACATTAAATATCAAACTCTATGGAAATTACATTTCCATTAATTTCCCAACTATTTATTTATTCACTTTCTTACTGGTTGGGAGTCAACAATTTCTGATCCTTTACTGCTTCTCTACTAAACAGCTACCAGCCAACAAGAGTCCCAAAGGAAAGCTTGCCCACAACTCGAATACATCCACAGCATCATCTGCTGCTCTTTGAGAAGCCCACTACCCCCTAGACAGCAGGGATCTTCAAGCCTGAGCACAAGGATGTTTGGATGGACTGCAGCAGAGGTTCTTTGGGAATAGAAAACTTAAGAGCTCAGCAACATTTCTGGGCTGAAACAGCCTCACATGAGCTGGAGACACCACATGAGTAATAAAAGAAAGAGACAGCACACCGAGGACTTTCCATTTGTCAGGAATGTGATTATTGATAGAAAAGGGCACATAGGGGCACAACTCCACAGCTTCAGAGAAGGTATTTATTTTATGTAAAACTGGGAGATGAGCTACAGGGTGCTCTTATTTTCATAGTGTTTCAGGCTCACCTGGGGAATGAGAGGCAGTAACCTCATGCTCTGACACCATATCAGTGTCACTGGATGAGATGCTTATATAGATCCAGCTCTATAGTAGCAGCTCATCATCTTAACTGCATTAGTTTTCCTCTTGTTTTGGAGGCAGAACACTCCTGTTTTACCAGTTTTACTGATGAGGATACCAGACCTGCTCCAATTTCACGGGGAAAATATGGCAAGACCCCAGCACACTTGACCAGCCTGTCATACCCCGCGTCTCCTTCAAGAATCCACAGCACGGGTGAATGAGCAGCTCTTGCTGGGCAGGTGCAGGTCAGCCCTGAAGGGCACACACAGTGAATAAGATGCAATTAGGAGAATGAATGAGAGGTGTTAACAGGTGCCTCAGCTCCCTTGGATGCAAAAGATGCCTGATCTCTGAAGACACACATTCCCATTTTTCCAGGGAGGCTGGGTGGCAGGTAGCACATCCTCCAAATGTCCCAAAATAGCATTGTAACACCACAGTCAAGAGAAGCTGGGAAGCAAGAACTAAAATAGAGACATCAGTAGCCACTCCATGGGGCACATTGTGTCCCACCAACTTGTACCTTATTATTAGAGCATCTCTCCTTGACTTTTGAGCACACGTCTGAGCCCTGGTCACATTACAAAAAGAGCTGTTCTGAGCAATCGCTTGGACACAAATTCCAGGGCTGATTTTGACTTGACTTGGGTGAATTTCAGAGCTTTTGAATATTTATGCAAGTGTTTGAGCTGCCTTTTGAAACTCCTGAACTGGGAAAGAGGGGGGAAAAATATATATAGAGCACCGTAGTAATGAATTCTTATGAATTCAAGGATAAGCACATGATACAGAAACCTGAGGCAACCTTTCTCTAGAGATTTCAATTTCCCTGGAAGTGTCCAATAAATAAAATAACTTCAAGTGAAATCACTTATATTACCTCTAAGGATTTCAAAGGAAGGTCCATCAGTTTATCTCCTTTTTTCTGTTGTTGCAGTTCCATCAAAAGCTTTTGCTGCCAGGGATCTACTTTAGGATTAATATGATTGACATCAAAGTAACCACAAAACTTATGAATATTGCAAAATATTTTTATATAGGAGGCAATATATAGGAAAGCAAGAGCAATTCACATTCAGTTTGTATTTTCAGCAGATATGAATAGGGCTTCTTGACTGTACAGAAATATTGTAGTTTGATAAGGCCTGAATTATTTAAAAAATCATCCCTCCATTTGTCAAAAGAAACATTTTAGACTTTAATTGCTGAAATGTATCTTGTTACATCCTGAAGAATAGTTAGGACTAACACAACTGAAAAAGGAAAGTTCCTTGTAATTACCTTTAAGTAAGGAATCCTGTAGTTTCTGTTTTCCAAAGTCCTGGCAGCATCTAGCATGCCCCAATTCTCTGAGTAAGAAACCCCTGCATCATAAACTAGAAATGTTCTCATCATCTGCTGTTTGCAGAAGGTGCTTCTAAAGTTTTGCAGAACTTAAAGCACAAAAGGAGATGGCACTGATATACATTTCCTAAGCTGGATATGAAATCCTAGGATAAAGCAGTACTGCATATTATCAACCAAAAAAAAAAGAGATGAGAATAAGTGGAGTGGTAAAGGGACAACGGAGACATTCTGCTCCTGTGTTTCTTTTCTTTTCCGGCAGACACAATGAAACTCCCTGCTATTAATTCTGGCACCTCCAATTTAAAAAAACGGGATTTTCAAAACCAGTCTTTTAACCAAATTTCTTATCCATGGCTTTGGTAAGAATAGCATTAGCCCAGAAGGTATACTCTGGAAGACCTGTTCAAAAACTAAAACAGCAAACTAAGCCAGCCTACAATGAAGGCAGTGTACATGATTGCCTGGTTGGGCAAGTTGTCTGCCTGCACTTATCTCTGGTAGCTCAAATGCTAATTTGAGGAAAGTCTTACAGATCAGTTTATGCAATCAAACCTTTGTCCTTTCCAGCTGATCACCTGTGCTTATTCAAGGTGCAGTTTGTAAGGCAAGTCATGCATTTAAAAGCAGTCTGCTTTTTCTGATTAACAGCTACACAACTCTTTTGGACTCTGAGCACACGGTGGAGATTTTAGTTTGGTTTTGCCTTTTGGATGACAATAAAAATGAAACTCAGAGTTTTGCTGCTGCTATCCCGAGAACTGTGGAGGCTGGCGAGTTTCTGGGTGATGGTGTGCTGCAGCCGACCTCTAGTGGAAGTGCCACAGCTCAGGGAGACACCAAACGAAGGCAGGAAAGCTCGAGAAAATGCACAGAAAACGCTAGTGAAAGCTGAGGGAACAAACGCACAGCCTCAGAACCAAGATACTGAAAATATGAATGTGAGCAGTTATTAGAGCTTAGTCAGTGTGAGTTGAGCCTTTCTGCTGCTTCCTGTCAAGAGCAAAAATAAAACAATCCTATTTTCCATGATGCAAAACACTGGCTCGTAATAAAATGGGACTTTCTTCCATGCTTTTAAATACTTTTTTTTAATTTTTTTTTTTTTTTTTTTTACCATTGGGAGGTGCGTTTCAGTTACCAGGAAAAAGAGGTCCAATCTCGTCAGTGAGTTATTGAGATTCTTAAGGTTATAGTCAACATCAGAGTGAGAAAGCAGAAGCTGAAACTGAGGTTTCAGCTCCTTGGTTTCAGTGTTGTGCCAGAGCAGAGTGAAACCATTGGCCTTGTGGTAGGACTCTGCAAAAAAAAACCATAATCAGACCAGCTGGAGAACATCAACACTTTAAGCAACATGAATGCAAGATGTCTGAAAGCAATGCTATCAGTGCCCTTTACTTTTCATCCTAATCGCGACTTAATTCCCTGGGGTTTTTTATCCTGAAGCAGAAGTATGTCAGAGAACGGAATATGATGGGGAAACCTATGTTGTGTGGATTTTTATTACTTTCATATCTCTTCTAAGAAAGGGCCTTCTGCCATACCCCAAAAGACAAACAGCTGTTGGAGGTGAAAGCACCTCCACAGTCCTCGGAGGAATGGCTATCTTCTAAGAAAGGACATCAGCTAACAAATCCTCCTGCCTGAACAGAGTCCTGCTCAGGCATGTACAACATTCTTCTCACACACACACCTCCCACATCTTCACATGCCATGAGAATTTCAAGTATGTTACTATTTCAGGTTATCACTCCTCTGGCATCTGATTCTAGCACGATGCTGCTATCGCCAGCTTCTGAAATAAGGGTGTCCAGGGGATGGCTGAGTCTGGCCTGGTATCAGTGTTGAAGAGTCTGTTGGCATCATAATCACCATTTTTAGAAGAAAACTGTTTTTTCCTTCTTCTTTACATCACCTCAGGCTTACTCAAGGCTTTGAAGGATACCAGTATTACTTCACCCTTGAAGAGCCAAAACTACTGTGTTACTGTAAATTTTGTCATATTTTCTTCCCTTTTCTCAGCTCTTTGGTGGGTATACTTAACACTGGGGGTTTGGTTGGTTGGTTGCTTTTTCTCTTAGGCCAAACCATAACAAACAGCAGCCCTTTTTCTGCTACTACTTTTCCAGAGACCTTTGAAAGTTTACATAAGTATCAGCTGATTCTTCTTTATCCAGTATCGGTGAGTATGGCTTATATGTGCAATGATCCTAACAGGTAAGACAGAATTTACTGAAGTTCAGCACAACTCTTGGGGTTTACTGAAACTATATGTAATACAATTTTTATCTCATTGTTTCATCAATAAAGGGCCATCTGTGTTTCTGTTCCATGCTTTATTTCAGCTTTGTTTTTAATGTCTTGTCTAATCATTCTGTTGTTTCATCTATAATGCTCAGATCTAAATAGCAGATGAATGACACTTATGATGGTAAGATGAAACTGTTCCTCAAATATTAGATAACCAGATGTTGAAGATCAAAATGATCCAGAGCACATCTGAGTTGCTTTTAATACTAATAAAGGTCTATTCCACAGAGTGGCTCAGGTGAACTTTGAACTAGTAACAAACATTACTTTTGTAATGTCGTAGGTCTTGTTCCCTTCTCTGTACATTATTAGCCCATTGTATGCAAGATCATGGATCATCTCTCCTTCTATCCTGCTTGTATAAGGAAGATGTGGCAGGTTCAAGTGGCTGCATTTAGGACAAAGAGTTTAACCCTGCTCTTCCTGCCCTGGTAGTGCCGTACTCCTGGGGCAGTGCAGCCATGTCTCCCTGTCATGGAACCCCTTTGGGTTAAGGAGGGAAAAATGGCTGCACCAGCACCACCAGTTAGACCAGTCAGAGCCTGGTAAATGCTACAGGCCCCTTCTCTGTCCCAGATAAAGCTGTACTTTCTTTAGCACTGTCCCAATCAACTGGCACTGGTTGGGCAGTCCCAGTCTAGCCAGGGGCTGTGCCTTCCTCCCCTGTGCCTATCCACTGGTACATCCACTAGAGATTTTTGGTGGAGAAAGGAGACAGGGAGGACAAGTCACAGTACGTTTTCATTCCTCCACCCTGGGCAGCCCACTCCTCACCTGCAAGGACAAGGCTTAAACTTGCCCAGTTCCCAGAAGAGAGGGGGTAGTACTTTTCCAGAGACAATCCTGTGAACTGCTACAGTTCCACGCTGTTCCTACTCTGTAACAGCATGGGTTAAATCCTGGGTTTTAAACACTCTGCAACAGGAATGCTGCTTTGCTTGCTAAGTACCACTCACACAAGTAATTCAACATAAACAACTCCCTCCCTTCCTTCAAAAGGAAAGAGAACTTGAGAATAACCACTCACAGATACTCCTAGATACCCAGTCCCAATAGTGAATCTTGCTGAGCAGCTAAATCTGATCATAAACAGACAGTTTAGAGTGAAAATCTAGAGACTCCTAGAGATACTTCAGCATAACTCTTTAAGCAAGAGCCTTCTTCTCTTAGTTTATCCAGAAACAGACCACCCACAGAAATATTTTATATAATATTGTTGCAGAAAATTGGAAGGATGAGTTTCAGGGTTTGGCATGATTGAGACAATATCTTGGCTTCTCCATCAAGTTGATCCCACAAATATCCTTCTGAACTGCCTGTTTCTGCAGTCCAAGACACAGTAAGTCCAGAGGAGCAACCACTGCAGATTCAAGGCTCCAGACTCTGGAATCTGAGCACCAGATTTCCAGGATTCCTGCTGACTTTAAAAGCCACACTCCAGATTTCTCAGGCACACAAACCAAGGATGGCAACCTTTGCAGACCTTTCTCAGAAAATACATATAAACAAATGCATTATCTGTAGAACTGTGGTTTTAAAGGAAAGCTAATAATTCTTCATGATTTCTTCTTAAATCTCTTGAACAAGGAAGCACATCAGTATTAAAAAACCTGAATTCCTGTCTTAAGCACTTAATTTTTTCCCAATTTTCTTGAAACACATCAGGATATTTCTAATCAGCCACATTCATTCTATGAGAAATAGGCAAATGCTGGAGAATTGGAGTTAGGAACATATCAATTATTTTTCTTAGTCATTCAGAAAGCATACAAACTGTTCAGTAGTAACTTCAGTAACAAAAGGAAACACAAAGGAGAAAAACCAAAACTGTAGCTATCAATTATATATAATTCCAGAAGTTTATTCACTGTCAATGACACGCAGCACTGACAAAATAAAATTATTGAAGAAATCGGATAAATAAGGAAGTACTCAAAACTATTTTCAAAAGGTGATGCTTAAACAAATACTCCCCAAATCTGCAGGCTTCATTGAGATATCTCAGTCCTCAGCAGTGTTCTGCTCTATTAAAACACCATCACAGTGATAATACAGAAAAAAGTCTCTCCAAGCTTTCTCCTTCTCATCCCAGATCTCCTCAAATCCAAGCAGCTCAGCACTACCTACACTGCACGCAGGGAGCTCAGTAATTACCTAAATAATCTTTATCATTGCAACATTTCCCTTCTAGTAAAATCAATCTGCTAAAAGAATTGAAAGTCACACATACACAGCCTAGCTAATTGCTTATAAACCTATAGATTTCTCATATTGAATTTGATCTTCCTCTGTTTACTTTTTAAAATGCTTCATAATTACACTTCACTGTTCAAAGGATGCTCATCTTACCTGGAGAAAACTACTTTCAGAGAGCGTAGGTGACACACTATAACTACTAGGTGTAAATCTTCCTGCATCACTACATTCACTGGATTTTTCTTTCCTGTCAGGAACTTTTCCTTGCCACTGAAATCCTTGTAGCCCTCTGAACTGCATTGCTGTGTTCCTCCTTGATGTGACTGAATTGCTTCTGGTTACGTATATGAAAGAGAGACTGTTACTTTCGCATTTCTGAATCTTCTTCCTGTGTTAGCTAGAAGGCCATTGCATTCCCACTGCATGAAGAATCCTAGTCTGAGAGTAATCTCAAAGGTTTATTTTCTTCCTAAGTGCTTACAAATGTTATTTCCAACCCAATGAGTAAAAGGGAATTTCAGTCCCAATAGTGGATATTGCTGAGCAGCTAATTCTGATCATAAGTAGACAGCTGAGGGTGAAAGTCTTGAGACAAATTACCCTCAATGTTAATAACTTTTTATTTGGGTGGGAAAAAAGCCATTGCTGACACACTGTTTTTTATGAGCAGCTGCTGTGCTAGATGTATGCATGACAGATCCTAGGTCTGGTTCCCTCCTGATAAAGGGGATAAAACTGTCCAGTAACATTGCCGTGCGTGCAAAATCTCTTCCATCTTAGGATGTGCAAATATTTACTCTGGACTAGCTGAGTCTGCAAAAAACTGTCTGCAAAAAGCTGGAATAAAATCAGAAATAACCAGCAAATCACACATTCAAAAACAATAGCATCTTGACATAATAGGAAACCTAAAGAGCATATTTATCATCATTAGCATCGGAGATTAACACCAAAACAACAGCTAATCAGCCATCAAAGACCACTGTGCTATTCGACTTATTCAAGAAGTATACTTCCCTTAAGTTGACCCAGTGGAAGTATTACAGGTATAAAAAACCCAAACCAGTTCACACAATGAAAATGGCAGAATTCAGATCACTGAACCTAGACATTTGAAACCCACTTAAAAACTGAAAATAAAACTAACCTGCAACATAGATGTACTAGAACAGCACAAAAACTTCAGGGAATTAGAAGAACCTTGGCCCAGCCCATTTGGTCTGGCATAGATTCCCATCTTTTCAAGAAATAGAAAAGAAAATTTTCATCTCGTGCAATGGAACTGCAAATACTGGCATATTCATCCGTGTTTTCAGGAAGGAGTTTCATATTGATTTTATTTTCAAATGTACACAGTGCAACCTGCTGGGGCAGCGAAAGCTCCCGAGTCCTCGCAGTCAGCGGGAGCCCAAACTGGAGCAGCAGCAGTACTATCGTGTGCTCCCTTCTCCGGGCTATTTCCAGCTCTCTAACTCCCTCTGCATGACAGCAGCCTGAATAACAAGGACATTTGCTTTTGGCACATGCAAAAGGAGAGTACGTTGAATAAAAAAAAAAAAATAATTCTTAAGTGGTAAATATAAAAAAAAAAATATTAGGCATTGAATTTAACTGGGAGTTGTTACATAAATAAATGCTGCAGAACCAGGTCCACAGTACTACTCAGATGAAAGAAGGGTTATGCTGTGTTACTACAGTGAAAACAGCATTATGACCCCTCCTATTCTGTCTTTACAGGCCCAGATTTCAAAAATTATATTACTTCATCTGGTTTTAATTTTCATTTACTTCTTGGCAGATCTAAGAGGGCTTTTTTAAACCAATGTGCATTTTATCTACCTGCCTGTAAGCCTTTCTTCAGTACTACCTCCTTTTCTTTTCTGAAACAAGATGCATCCTTTGGAATTCCAACAGAACAAAAAATAGGGGAAAAAAATGTTCAACAGGATGCTATACACAAGCTGGTATAATCCAAACATTATTTGGGCTTAACACAGCTCAGATGGTGAATTTATGAGTAAGCAAGTTTAATGATATGAAAAGACTATATAAAACAGCAGAATTTATTTAATTAGAATACTTTTTTGGTAAATTCTTGTCTGCCACCTTTGTTTTTTTTGGGGTTTTTTTTGGGTTTTTTTTTTTTTGTTTGTTTGTTTGTTTGTTTGTTTGTTTGTTTGTTTGTTTGTTTGTTTGTTTGTTTGTTTGTTTGTTTGTTTGTTTGTTTGTTTGTTTGTTTGTTTGTTTGTTTGTTTGTTTGTTTGTTTGTTTTGTTTGTTTGGTTGTTTTTTGGTTTTTTTTTTTTGGTTGTTTTTTTGTAAAAGCCTTTAAAAAGTCCATCTGGATACTTGTCAATCCTATAAATGCATATTACAATGCACAGCTATGCAGTGGAGTTCCTTGACAAGCATCCTTCACAATTCTGTCACCTTCCTAGTATGCCTGTATCACAGAACGGAGAGCTGAGAAAACTTTTGGAGGAGAACTGGTTTTTAATTCTCATGTATCAACACTGGTCATTAGGAAAAAATCTTCAGCTTCCCTGGGAGCTTCCTTGGGAGCTTGGTCCAGAGTCTGTTACTGGGCCGAGCTCCCAGGGATGTGGTCATGGCACCAAACCTGCCTGAGTTCAAAGAGCATCTGGATGACACTCTTGGTCATTTGGTTTAGCTTTAGGTAATCCTGCAAGAAGCAGGGAATTAGAATCTTTGGTTCTTATGGCTCACTTCCATCCTGAGATATTCTAAGGTTCTATGATAAATATACTTACAAGAAGCATACACTACATAATTTTTAACTGTTTGAGAAAAATGAATGCATGAAAATTAAAACCACAGGTGAAAAATTGGACCATTAAAAAAGGCCCCCTAGATCTCATCCAAAAGCAAAACGTGGCAAACTGCTGGAACAATTCAGAGCCCTGAAGAGGTAGGACCAGAATGGGTTTTGTGATCCATCTACTACTTTCACTGCTCTTGGGCAGGAAAAGGTAAATCTGTTCCCTAAAGGTATTTGTTTATCCTGTTCTTAAAAATGGATGGCCATTACAAATGGTCAACAATCTCCTAGCCTAGATGTCAGTGTTTAGCTTCCACTATCTTTGGAAAGCTTGAATTTTAGCCCACTATTATAAGTCCTATTCATAAGTGCAAATAGAACTTTATTCCCTTCACCTTTACAGCAATGTCCCATGTTTCTTAAGATTTATAACCAAGAGAAAACAGAGTGGAGGTGTAAATCCAGTTCCTTTCTTTTTTGTCTCAAGTGTCTTAGTCAAGTGTTCTTCACTCTGTTTTTCCTCCATATATTCTCCAAGTAGTCTACAGCTTCCTTGAAGTGTAATGCCAATCTTGGACACATCATCTTAGCCTTCATCTCATCATTGCCAAGTCTCCTATGTAACCACTCTGTTTATTGCAACATTATGTTTAAAGCTGCTTCCCCTTCACTCTAGGAAAGACACACTTGACCTGCCAGGGAGATCTAAAGTTTTGCTTACAATATACGATATGAAATGAATTCAGTTTATGTTTTGACATTCATTTCAATTACAACCATAATTCTGTGGTAAACACACAATGAAAGAGCGGGTATTCCTGGCTCCCATGTGTCTATTCAGGTCTCTAAATTGAACAGTCAACACAATCGCAACCCAAACAAAAAAGCACTGGTGCAGCTAACCCGAAAGTCGGGGCTGGGAAGCCCAAACTAAAGCAAGAAACACCAGCTAAATTAAAAATTGCTAAGGAAAATAAAGAGCAGGCAGTTCTTCAGCTGTATAAATAAGAAGGAACCAAGAGAAAAGAAATGATGCCACTACGCAGCCAGTGGAGTTCAGATAAAAATAACACAGATAATGGCTGTAAAACTAATGACCAGGCATTTGGGCTAAGATTCATCTGACCTGTTTCAGCTGTTCCCTCAGAGTAACACTTTCAGAAATGCTTGCTTCTCTCTTCTCCTCTCATCTAAGACAGACTGTGGCACCCACACGGGAGCCCATGGAGGCTTTCAGGTAAGCACCAGAGCCACAACCCAAGCAACTCGCAGAAGCTTCAACAGGCCCCAGCAGGGGACACAGTAGAGGCAGCCTTGACCACTTCAGTACAGGCAAGCAGAGGGAAACAGAACGTGCTTCATCAAAAATAAGAGTGCTTGTTTTATTATCCTCTCTTCCTTGGCTTTTTCTCCTGCTATAAAATCATCATGTGTTTGTACAATATTCTTATTCTGGGAATGTATTTCAGTCCACATAAACATCTGCACTTAGTTATGTTAGCCAGTATCCAAATCCCAGCAAGATCCTGCCCTGATTATTTAGCTCTGAGTGTTTTTGCCAGCTTCTATTCCCAGAACACTCTGGATTTATAGCTATGTCCAACCTTCAGCTTTGCTAGTTAGAAGATTGTAACACACATGCTCAAACTGAATGTCTTTTGTACTAGGACAAAGTCTTTCCAGCAGGTTCCAGTAATAAGCCATTAAATTGTGCTAGCATACATTAGCAGCAGGAAAGTGAACTATTGTTGGATGCCATTTGTTGGTCTGTATTTTTAATCATACTGTTTGACCTACATCTTTTGTTTGCTCTTCTTGATATCTAACCATAAAATATAACCCTTGATTCAAATACCAATAAAACCTGTTGTCACAATTTTGCATAACTCAGCGTAGAAGAACCCAGATCTCAAGTAAATAATAAGTCTTTTTTTGGGATCCCTGTGTGTTTTTGTCTGCTGCCTTGCAGAGCTAGATCCAAACCATTAATAAAAAAGAAATATATACAGTTTCATCTGAGAAGACAAACAGAAACATGCAGGATATAAATCAAAACAAGGATTTGCAAAATAATAGAGTAAGCACTTACTAAGCCAAAAACATATTGTTCTTGTGAAGAAGCCT
This sequence comes from Chloropsis cyanopogon, assembly GCA_013400585.1. Taxonomy (NCBI): domain Eukaryota; kingdom Metazoa; phylum Chordata; class Aves; order Passeriformes; family Irenidae; genus Chloropsis; species Chloropsis cyanopogon. The sequence continues at coordinate 14,647 of WEZZ01008169.1, read as the reverse complement.
GCTCTGACCACTGTGCTTTCTCCAAATGTATGTTTATGGAGTTCTAGGCCAGAACATTTTTGGAGGATAAAGACATGAAGCATTTGATCCCAGCAAAATTCACTGCGATCTGCCTAATTCTCATGGAGCTGAACTTCACCACAGTTGTGCACAAGCTTACATTCCCAATGCAGTTTCTAGACAATTATTCTCTGATGGATATTTCTTTGTAGACTTATTTTACATGACTGACAACTGCCTCAAACTGTAAATATGCTAATAGATAAACACATAACCTGACCTCCTACCGTACCCCTCCCTCCCAAGATACAATCTGAAAACAAATTTTATGCCTTTCTTCAAGCAAGAAAACTGGTTTGGGATATACTTTCTTTGTATCTTGTTTGGGTCTCTCAGCCAATGCTGAAATGCATCTACTTTGCTTTGGTGTGTGAAAACACATGCATTACAGAAAAAAAAAGCTTCAGAAAAAAAAGCAGAAAAGAATAATTAAAATGCATTTAAATCTTTTGAGTTCAAATACAAGTGATGCAACTAGTCAGCCAATGAAAGCTCACATATTATCCATTCCTATTTTCCCTTCTCAAATCCCAGCTCCTGGGTCTGAGCAAGACAACTTTTTCAGCTCCTGGCCCTGCTCCAAAGCAGGCAGAGATGGGAAACGCCCAGTTGCCAGCACGACCAGGTTCAACTCTTTCCCTTTCCCTGCAGCCACTCACCCCACAGAAGGGCAAACACACATTTTTTTCTGGGACTGGACAGCCCCTGTCAGCACATACATTTTGAAGACTGACTATTCAATGCTGCCATCGTTTAAAGATTGCTCCATCCAGTACCTGGTTGACAGACCTAAAGTTGCAGCCCTCCACCACAGCTTCTGCCCAAGTGTAAACCAGGGCCCTGTTTCTCCAGCTCCAAAATAACACCCTCTCCCCCAGATTCTGTAGTTATCAAAAATACCAGGTCAAGGTACAGAGGGAGCCAGAGAGATTTATGTACCCTATCCCTACCAGTATCAGTGATTCCAGTATCCAGAAATGCATAAAAGTATCTCAGAAAAGCTATCTGCACCATGAAAAAATACCATGCTTTGAATTTTGTCTAAGCAGCTTTAAGCATACAATATGCTTTTCTAAATTAGAAATAATCCATAAATAAGAAGATTGGTAACAGGTATGCAGCTGAAGGTCTCCTCTATGACAGTCTCCTCCTCAGTCACTGTATATTGTGCTAGAAGCAGGTTCTGGTAAAGAGAAGACAAGCACTCAAGCATTTGGCAGTGGCCCCTCCCATGCACATATCAAGAACACTCCCATACTCTTGTGGATAAACCAAGTCATGGTTTGTGCTTCCAGACCCCAGCTGTCCCTAATTCTAAATCTGTCAATAGAGCTTAAAAAGTAATAATACTAATAATAATGAAAACATATAGAAATAGACAATACTTCTGCCTCATTCACAGTGATCTGAATCTTCAGTTATTAGAGAAAGGAAGACCTTTGTTTTTATTTGTACAGAAGCACTAGCACAAGTCATTCTGGAAAAGCAAGCTCTAAATATCTCCTTGGCAGCCAGGGAAATAGGACACCAAAGATCACATACTATTTTAAGTGTGAAAAAAGTATAAAATTTTATTTCACAAGTTAACAAATAATAACATTTCATTAGCCCATTAAAACACTTTATTACAAGGAAGTGTAGTTGAGTTATAGCTATACTACATGAAAGTTAATTCTAAGGTGAACAAACTGACCTACTGGAGAGTAGGCAGTTTAGAATGTACATGTCTACTGTATCCACTTTATTTTTAAAAGGTATTTTCTACAACTAAAAATTTACTAGATGTCAGACAACTTCAAATACTTCTAACATAACAAACTTCAGAACTATTCTTCTCAGATGACATCTTTTTTCAGAGATAGCTGAAGTTTCCTCACAGCTTTTAGCAGCTGAAGACAACTTCTGCTTTTCTGCCCAGGGCAAGGTGTAGACATACTTCCCTTTACAGTGACTGCAATCTCATTTGCTTCCTTTTGTTCACCACATTTTAGTTTGACATGAGTTGCCCCTTGCTTCAATATCTGAGTTTTTCTCTTTAATTTCTGCACCTAGGAAAAAAAAACCAAACAATTAACATGTTACATACTCCAAAGACTCACAGCTGTAGAGATGACTAGACTTCTACTGAACTCCAAACTACAGATGACTAAGAGACATTAAAAAACAGGAAAAGTTTAAACTTAGTAACCTTGCACAGTTTTCTCACTGTAACAGAAAACAGACCTTGCCCATAAAGAAACCACCACAGAAAACTGACCTCACCCACACTCAACTTGTTGTTGAATCCCATCACTCCCTAACATAAAAATGTTTGCTTGAGACAGCTGGAATATTGTATCTTAATAATCTATATTTACAACAGGTTCTTTCCATTTCAGTTTATACTGCCCTAATAAAAAAAGCAAACCAACAGACCTCTAAAATGTACACTGTTAATTATCAGTTACTGGATCTAGGCAGCTTATTTTGAAGCCTCCTTAACAAAAGTGGAAAAGAGAATAAATAGGGTTAATTGCTAAAGAATGTTTTCTAAAATGTCAAATAATGAGTCTTGACTTGCACTTGGCATGAAAAGGTCACATCCCAAAAATAAAATTAGGCTGGAAGCATTCCAAATGCCAATTTAGGCTTTAAGTCCATTTCTAAAAATAATTAACTTTAATTGCATTCTAGAATGTATTATTCACTGTGAAACACAGAGATTAGCATGGCACTTTTAGTATGCCAGGCTCTAGAAAAAGAAATATGCACTAGAAATATTAAGATTAGTCTGTACAAAATAGAAATGGAAATATCTGTGTGCAAAAGCACCAGAAAAAAAAATACAGGCCAAGGAGTTAGAGGAATGGCCTGTATTGATAACCAGGGCATGATGGACAATAATCATACAGACAGTACTATTTACAGCATGACCCTAAGGGGTGTACTCTGATCAGGCTGTACCAGAGCACAGAAGACTTGCCAGAAGATCTGCACACTGGTAAGAGGCAAAGATGACAAAAAGGTTGCACCACATTGAATGTCCTACTCTTCATCATCCCAAAACAAAGGCAAACTGTGGCCACAAAGATATGCAAAAGAAGGAAGCCAAGGTGCAGTTGTTGCCTAGTGTCTTAGGTTCCTGAGGATGAAGTCAGCAAGATTTTGAGGCAAGGAGTAACACCATAATTGTTGGGTCTTCAAGAATATAAGAGTTTTATAAAAAAAACCAGCTGACATTGCCAAGAGAGGCAGTGAGGACTCAGCAGTCAATGCCCTTTGTCCATATTGCTAACATGCAAATCTGACACATCTACTATGAGATAAAGCACCTCTATGCTTGCAATTACATGGACAATAAAAAGTTTAACTAAGTAAAATCCATCAAAAATTTGAATAAAACTCATCAGATTTAAATTAACTATATCCTCTTTTCATAAGGTCTCACACTGAGTTTTGTTTCATTTCCTGTATAAGCAAAGTTCTCAGGTGAGTATTTACCTTGAAATGTAAGATGAAAAAACAGAAACAATCAAACAGAACTATGGATTGAATGTTTAATCATATGCCCAAACCAAATTGCTACAAAAAGTTAGGCTCTTCAACTACAGAAGAGGGATTTTATATGGGCATGTATGAAAAGTTGTTCTCTATGGCTCTAAACTAAATACTGACAGAATGAGGACAGTTGAAAGGTTAAACAAAACTGAAAGACATGGCCAGCTATGATTTTGGAAAAGCTCTGGTCAACAGGCTAGTTAATAAAAAAGCTTCAATGTTCCAGTAATATAAAAGATATTTAATCCAGTCTGTACAGGAATTATAGCTTCTATTTTCTCATTTCCCTGAGGGACAGGATAAAAAGAAATGAAATTTCAACAGTTTGTCTTAACACAGTGAGCAGAAGTGACAGACAGTGCAACCCAGCTCTGTATTGCAGAACTGCCAGAGGGCAGGAAGCTTTCCCACCAGCATACATTCCTAACTGCCAGTTGTAAGCACTTTTTCTTGATCAAATGAAGAAACTGGAGGTACAAAAATATGAGCCAGCAGTCTAATTATAATCACCCATACTGGAACATCTTGGCTTAAAACATTCCAGTGACATTCTAGCTGATGACAACAGGAGGCAGAGTTGTGGCTGCCTTTCAACAAGAATGTTAGTAGCTACAGAGTTTACATTTCATTCTTACAGTAGCCTGATGCTTTTTCAGCATGGATATTTGTTTTCCTTTCATCTCCATTTGTTTCACGAGGCAATCCAGCTCCCGTTCCAGGTCTTCACGAGCTTGGGAGTTTTGAGTCTCCTGTATCTGTTTCAGAAGATCTTGATGCTCACTATTAAAGACAAGAATGGCAATCTACGTATTCATGCTATAGTTTCTAGGATTTCTTCCTGCAGGAGTTCCTAGTCATTTTGTGCAAAGTACAGAAATTTAGCATTATTCCCACTCTCACACAATACACATTAATCTGGAATATATTGACATGAGAAAGGGAAAAGGTTTTCCTGTGAGTCTGATTTTCTTGTTCCAAATTTTTAGCTGATGTCCATCATACTTCTCCCTCTTCCCACAGGCATAACAACTACATGTGCAATACTGTGCAAAATGAGATTTTTGAAAGTGAACAGCAGCTATGCAGTACAACATTTTCACTTCCTGCCCAATTTAGCGCAGACTTTGAAGGCTTAATGTAATACATGGAAGTATTTTTTAAACTAGTACATTCAAGTTACAATTTTTCTGACAAATTATTCAAATTAAAACATTCTACTCAAAAAGATTTACAAAAAAAGTAGGTTGCTTAATAAAACAAACCAGATTAAAAGATTAAAAGAAATTCTCTAGATTTTGATACCCAGATACCTGAACAAGTTGAAGCCAGAGACCCCCTCTTAGATAAGTAATCCCTTTACAAAGTTCAGAGCTTCTTTTCTGGCTTCTGAGTAACTGCTTCTCCTTGACAGTTTAATTGAAGCTACTGGTTGTTGCTATTAAAAAAAAAAAGCCTGTCCCTGAACTGCCATGAGTAAGCTAGACATTGCTTTTTGAACATTAGATTGCTTGCCAGTTTAAATTTTACCACATCAAGGATTTCAAATCAGTGTCAACATCCTAACTGGTTTAATCAGCACATCCTCCTCTGTTCAAACCACAGCTCATCATGTTGACATGTCTGCTACGATCAGCTACAGAGCTTTGGCCCACAGTCCCACAAGCCTGCATTAATGGGAAGTTGCCAAAGAACACAACAGGTTGTAATCCACGTTTACTTGCATGGCTAGAAAGATACATATGCTCCCATCTGAAGTGGTAGCTTCTTCCACACCCTGCCCATTTTCTGGCAGGAGACCGTTCCTCTTTCACAACCCCCTTACAGGACCAGCAAGTTCTCCTGCTATCAACAAGCAAAGGGTACGAGCGCCAGACTGACTCAGCACAAAGACCTGGCAGGTACACCAGTAAGGAAAGAGTGAGTACAAAGGAGCAGCAGAGATGTTGTGACAGGACTGTTCATGCCAGAGCTGTACTAAGCCATTCCACCACCCAGACTGACTGCATCCTGCAGGCCTACTCAATATCAAGCACCACCTTTGCAGCCTTCTCCAGGAGAAAAATTTTGGTTTACTCTGTAGATCTCAGAATATGTTTAAAATGTCTAAAAAGCACAGGTCTGAAAGGCTTTGCATTTGCTGCAGCTGCTACTTCAGTAGCAGCTTGTTTAAATACAGGATGTGGAAGCAGAAAAACAAGACCAGTGAAACACCAGGATAGAAAGAATTTTTTGAATGAGAAAAATCCTACTAGTCAAGCCTGCTCAGGTCATTCTGTCAACATATTAGTCCTATAGCTAAAACAGGCTAGGCTTGACTACAGCACCCCGTCGCTTCTCAGGGCTACCGCTGAAGTCAGGTCTACTCACAACACCAACAACAGGAACTCACGAGCTCATTTCGCCCAGCTCGTCTTGGAAGGCCAACAGAAGGTCTGAAAAGCTCCTGGTAGCAGTGGGTGATGTGGAACAAGAGGATACAGATTTTGAAAGTGCGCTGTGTCCTGAAATCCCAGCTGTAGCTCCTCCTTGTCTTCGCGATGAGATACACGGATTGCGATGCTTCATAGTGTGCAACACGCTTTGTACATTTGCACTGACGGAATGGCTGGAGCTGACAGACTTAAAGAAGAATTATCAGTGCCTTACAGAAGTAATTAACAACTACACAGCCTTACTCAAACTGTAGATGTCACTTCAGTGACAACAGTGGTTCTCACCTACCTTCCCAGCCACAAAAGGTAGTTCACCAGCCTTTACATGTAATTGTGGAAGTTGCATTTTCTTCATTGTAGGATTTCTCTGCCATAAGAGAAATAAGGAAATATAAGACAAAAAATTCCAATCTGCTGACACAAGAGTATAATCTTAAACGTTTTTTTAGTTAGTAAAATTCAAGTAAATACACAGTGAAATGCATCACCTCATTTTTCTTCTGGTTAAAAAAAAAAATTCCCTCCTGTATGTGTAACAAATAAGACTTTCCAATAGCTGACACAAATAAATCTTATTCCATATGCATGTAGGAGATTGTTTAACAGTTAGGCTAACATTAAAGGAATTGAACCTTGTTTACTTAAATTTTCAAAACCATAATTGGAAAATTTTGACTGATCTGTAACACATGTTGCAAAATAAATTCCCTTGATTTCAGTAATCCCCCAAAACACACCACCTTAAGATGCTGAGCTAAAACTCCATTGGAAACTAATTTTGCCAGATAAACTGAAAGGAAGCTAAGACATGGGGGATGGCAGCAAGACTTTAACAGAGGTAATTGTCAAGCTGATAAGGGAAGGTTTTCCAGTGATGTCCTACAAGCCCCAGTACCATTTTAATTAACGAAGGAAAGGAAAAAAAAGGGGAAAAAAGAGTTATTTAGCATGGTTTGTCACTTTAGAAGTGGAGTCGAGTGCAGCAGATGAATCGAGTGCCTCTTACATCACCAATTTTCACAAATTCCAGTCTCTGTGTGAGTCAGATGCTATCAGCAACAGTATGCTGATAGAAATTTCCACTTACCTTCCTAGGTTTTTTGTTCTTCCCATTTTCCTTTTCAGGTTCACGTTGATATGTTACTGAAGACATCAAAATTCTGTTTATATCAAATCCTGTTTGAAGCTGTGGCAATAAGCAAAAAAAAGAAAAAGCCATTTAATGTAATATTAGAAGTATGAAATAGCAAGGTTTAATTAATTCTCTCTTTCATGCATGGATAAGAACCAATTAAGGGCACTATTAATTGTCCTGCTTGGAAGGCATAAGCTACTCTTAAAACCTGAACAGATTACTAGGAAGGCAGGGTATCAGGCAGATCTTGTAGCTCTGTCTTAGTATTCCTCATTTTCATACTCAGCTGCAGCAGCAGCTGTATTTTTCCACTGTGACAACCAGCAACTGAGATAAGCCAATCCTGCCACATGCTGAGGATCTGATCATAAAACCCAAATTATATGAACATTTGGCTCCTACAGTCTGGGGACAGAGAGAACTAAGCCTGTCTATGTTACATTGAGGTCAAACCTGCTGGACAATTCTCATAATTGCCCCGTGGTTCAAAGTTGCTATCAAGGTCCATGATAAACAGGATGATAATCATCCCCAATTAAACACAGGACAAGGACTTTGTTTTGGAATGTGCTACAGTTCCAAACAATGCTGGAGGTCCACCACTAAAGTGAGAATATTCTGGCTTTTCTGTCATCGAGAGGAAGTGAACCACACCACACCCTATGCTTCCCAGCCCAGATCCAACAGACCTAAATGCATCCTGCAGTGTATTAAGATGGTACTAACACTACTTTAGGACTTAGTTTACTTTATCTAAGTACTTTCTTGACCAAAAGTTTAGACTATCTGCTCTGGAAGAGTCATTCTTACCATGCTTCTCGGAAGATAAAATCTCTGTACTAGGCCTTTTGCTCTGCAGCAGCATGCAGTCTAAGCAAGAAACCAAAAATCCTACGAGTTTTCAACTGTGTCATTCTGCTGCATTCTGGAGGTGGTCAGACATCTGGGCTACAAATCTGCATTTATTAAAAGCTTCCTGGATTGATGAAAACCCATCATCCTTGGATGAGGTATAGGAGCTGACAGCAGTGATGAATTAAATTAAGCTTTGCTTACATTCTTCCAGTATTACTCTTCAGCACTGCAGCCCCCACCCCACCCCAATGGAATTCCCCCACAATTGGTCTCTCTTTCAAGCTGGTTGCTACTTATGCACAAAGTGAGGTTTGGACTATGACTACTTTGCCCCTTTAACAAAAGGTTTCATCATTTTGCTCTCTTTGGCAAATACTCCTCTCTCAGATGGATGTTGGCCCAACAAACTGCTTATGGCTTCACAGAATAATGAATTATACAAGGTCTCATTTGATGAACAACATATCACTGATTAAGGTTTTTCCAAGTACAGCCCTATATATTAAAATTCTACAGATCTTAACAAAGGGAGGAAAACAAACATAACAACCAACCAACCTCACTTGGTATGAATGGTTTCATATGTGACCACTTTACTGAAAATTAGGTTAACTTGATTCAGTTACAGATTTTCTAGAAATTAATTTTCTACCTGGGTCACTTAGAGCAGTGTTAAGGCTGATGAACTGTATCACTAATACAAACCCAAGTAGAATTTTTCTTCATTGAGATGTACAACACACCTGACAAGCTTTCTAATATGTAGCTTATAACTGACTTAGGTAGTATTTCAGGAGTTCTGCCTGGGTAATAAACATGAGGAATTAAATTGCAATAAAACAAGGAGGGCATTTTGAACAGAGAGAGAGAATAGCTTTCTTCAGTATTAAAAAATAAGATAAAATGAAATCTTTTCAGTTTACCTGAGCAGATTTCTCTTGTATTAGCTTATGCTGATGCTCTTCTTTACACAGCTTTTCTTCTAAGTGTTTGATCTTGTCCTGAATTTGAAGGTAAGAATGATTAGTCCCACTTCAAATTGTCATGCTAAATCAGAAGTCTGGAGGAGGTCACAATTGTGGGGATAAAACTGGAGTGTAGGAATTTTCAAAGCCCAGACTGAAAAAAGACTCATGCACAAGAAGCCAAGGTAGCATTCAGTCAGGTATGCTTTAACAGAGGTAACCTTTGCAAAACTTAGTACTGTTAATAGTATGCCATAAAATGATACCAAATGACTTTCAGACTGTCATTCCATGCATGCTTACTTCAGCAAGTCTCTGAGTAGCAGTAAGTTTAAGACACTCTTTTTCTAGCATTTCAAGCTTTTCAAGTTTTGCATGCAACTCCAACCGGTTCTGATCTTCCTCTTTCTGAAGCTGAGCCTGGAAAAAAATAAGCAAGAATGGAGTTGGCAACTAACTGAAATTGTTTCAGACAGCAAAAAAAACCACCAAACCACCCCACACCAGAATAAAGGTGTTTAATTAGTTAAAATTCCATATTTTTCAAATTGCAAAGTGATGAAAAATACCAGGCAGACAAAGATGATTTAAGCTTCCAGTAGCTTTTTTGTCTACCAAGTGTGCAAGTATTAGCATGGTTCAGCTCATTAGGAGTTCCACCCAGGGAGCTTTTCATACAATTCATTGAATGGTTGTCATCAGCCATACACTAAATTGCTTCTGTTTGCTAGCAGCCTGAGCAGAGCTGAGGACAAACAATGACCACAAAAAACTTCAGATCCTGCACATTTCTATATTTTGAACTATGTCACTGCTCTGTTATTATGCTAAAGGGCTTCACCTGTTGTTCTAAAATCATTTTCTTTTCCAGTGCTGCACTGGAAACCATCTTTCTCATGTAATCCAGCTGTTTCTCCAGCAGGGAGCAGCGGGATTGTGCTGCGTTTAACTGCACACTTGAATCTACAGAGAGAAACAAGACATTCAGTACAGCAAAGGGAGCTACACATTTAGCCACACTGTCATTCCATTGAGGAATTCTCCTGTCTTAAAAACAGGCAAGAACAGTTTTGTTAGTCTGAACAAGTCATGTGGTTAAAATGTATTTTATATATAAGACATGAGAATCAAAATATTTTTTCAAAGCTAGTCCCTAATTTGAATTCCAAAGGCATGAGCACTGCAGTTACTTTGATTTGTATCAGCAGATACCTAACCAGAATCTCAGAGAGGAGAATCTTCTCTTCTCCTATCTTTTTTCAAGTTAGCAGTGTTATGTAAGCAGCTGCTTGCTAATTGTAGGAGTTAAACATACCACCTGAAACATGCTTAGTCTTTAAAACTGCTTTATGGCTTATGCAATTCTCAGTTGATATATGTAAAAAATATCTCAACTTGATCCACAATTATCAAGCTCCTGTCCCTCCTCAGTTCTGAAGCAAAAAATGAAAGGGGGCTGCACTAATTAGCAGTTTTTCAAAACAAAACACTCCCTGGATTACACAGTCTTAGTGTTGCTGTGGCTACACCTTATCACTCAAAAGAAATACCTTTCCTCTGTTGCATCAGCTCTTGATGTGCTGTGTCCTTCTCGTAGGATTTGTGCTCTAAGACCTTCCTGTACTGAGCAGCTGCTCTGGAGAGGCTGCACAGTTTATCTTCAGCCTGTGACTTCTCCAGCTCTAGACGTTGGATTTTTTCTTGCAGAGCTTTCAGGGCTGCCACTACAGCTAGCAAACAACACAACAGCTACACCTTAAGTAACAGTTCCTATTTGGATGATGATTATCATTATTAGAAAACACATTACAATATACTATCTACATTTTCTTCCTAGTATCACTCCCAAAATTAATTATATTGCCCGGCTGGACACTAACATATGCAGAACATACATAGGAGAAAATGCATGTGTTTCCTGCATAACTGAGGTATGAAGTTCTGGCCCTATAACCAAAACTATTTTCCCTCCAAATGGCAGCAAGCACAAAGAAATCATGGCAAATAGCATATAATAAACCCTGGGGCTTCTCTTTAAATAGAAGCAGGGAACACAGGTATCCAAGTGAGGTCACAAGTTTTGGTGTAAGGCAACTGGTCTGGACAGATTAAAAAGAGAAAACATGCGCAGAACAGGGGGAGAAATTAAATAGAAAGGACAATTTAGCAAAGGATACATTGTTAACTACTTTATTGTTTCAAAAGGTAATGTTTCAACATCTAGTATCTTGTTTTTGATGATTCTTTAAACCATAGAAACAAGTCTGGAAGATTTTGCTTTCAGCCTCAAACCAGTCTGCGTCAAATTATACCAAAAATAAAAGCTGCAATTTCAGCTACAAGAAAAAGTCTGCTAGCTCTCAATAAGCATACACACCTGTGGAAGCTTAAGACATGTCCTGTAATAAGTCAAGCTCATTTTCTGACATTTTATAATTGACAGTTTCTCTATTCCAAACTCTCTCACATCACAAGAATACCATCAAATATTGCTACCTCCGTAACAACTTTCACCATATTATCACAGATCCATTTAAAAAAACCCAACCAAACAAAAAAGCCCAAACCAAACAAAACCACAAAACAGCAAAAACCAAACAAACATCAAGCAAAAACTCAAAACAAACCAAAAAGCAAATACCAGAAAGCAGAAAGATGAAGTGGGATCACCTTTTCCAACTTTCTATTGGCATGCCAAACATTTCCTTAACCACTCAGCTACATAGCACTAAGATGATCACTGTAATCCAAAAAGCCCAAACTTTGTATGAAAAAAGATTACTACAGAAATCAGATTTTTCAGGTGAAGAACAATGATCACATGCACACTTATAGGCTATGTCTGTGCAAGGTAGCAATAAGCTGTAAGGATTCAAATAGCACTATGCAAAGCCAATTTCAGGTCAGTGTACCATACTAATGATCTTTTTTTTACTGTATTTGAAGTCATGAACTACTTCTACTGAGTTTGAATCATTCTCCTTTGCTTTCAGAGGAAGTCTGACGATTTGAAGTTAAACAAATTTCAAAGGCAAAGTTTACAAGGATGTTAGAAGATTTGCAGAGGTTTCCATTCTAGACATATGACTTCAGGGAGACTACTCCCTCAGGACACATATACATCCTGTCTCAATGTCAGACTGATAACTGCAGCAAGTCATTGAACTCAGTCAAATAGGATGGGGAGTTTGCTCAAGAGGTTTCACATGGAACAATTAAAAAGACCATTTTAAGGACATATTTTGGCTATACCTTGGTTATTTGAGAGAGAAGGCCTGTCACCAGCAGCAGCTGCCAACTTCTTTGATTCTGTATAAACAAAGGCTGCAGGAAGCATCCAATCTGATGGCTGAAGAAAGCTTCCTATGAAACTGTTCTTTGATTCAGAATCCATAGCCTGTAGAAAGAGAGCCATTTAATGACTTTATTTCTTTAAGACTCTTTTTCAAAAGCATGTCACTGGGCTGTTCCTGGCTCTGTTTATAGCAAACCAGATCATGTACACCAAAATAATAATAATAATACCAACAACAACAACAATAATAATAATCACACCCACACCCCACCAAAATTGCATTTTAATGCAATTCCACAACAACGTCTTTCATAACACTAAAAAACAGCTTCCTTTGACTGACCAAAATTTTCCAAGATTTTTCAAGATGCTTTCTAATAACTTATGCTGATTTTTGTCCTTTAAAAACCCAAGTATCAAGAGCATTTTCTACTAAGTGTTTTAGAGACTTCAATGTCTTGACTCTAAGTGCTCCCTGCAGAGCAAGCATTCCAGGTTTTACAGCCTGTTTCCATTTGTAGCCTCCTTAGTGCTCCTCTACCTATCTTTTTGGATGTAAAACCAAATTACATATGGTAAATAATGTACCATTATTACATAATAAAGACACAGTTCTCCACATTTAATGTTGAGGTAACAGGAGGGTATTTAATTGCAATATCCCCAGTATTATCTCCATTATCAGGTGCTTGTATTAAATCCTATTTCTTCACTCCCTTTCTGTTCCACCCTTTCACATTCTTTGTTTTATGAGAAGCACATTTGAAGACAGTTCACACCCTATCAAATAGCAATTTTTCTTGATACTCAAGACACGGACAGTGAAATGTGCAGAAAGTGCTTTAGGCTAATACAACCTCTAGGAAGTTACAGCAAGTTTGAAATCATCCTGCAGTGACCTATCAAAGTAGTATCAAGCACTGCACTTGATACAGTGTAAGAAGCAAAGAGTCCATACAGCTTCAGCTAATAGAAAAACAGCTTATTTGAAGGTTCAGTGATATAACAATTATGATTGTTGTATCACTTATGTTTAAAATAGAAGGCATGCAACTGGAACAGTCTTTCCAGTTGGCTAAGGCTATTTACAGACAGTCCCCGAGAAAATCACCCAAAGGAGGAATCTAGTGACATGAGGAAGAAAGAGACCAAGACTAGAGTCTGCTGATAAAGCACACCACAGGAGAAGCCATTCGTACTGGGTGGCAAACAAGGGAGAAAGTTTTCAGTAACAAAAAAAGTTTCTAGGAGCACTTGCAGCTCTGTTCCAAAGGCTGTATGAAACACCAAAACATTCATCTTCCAGCCACATTGCCTCTTCAAGGTATGCACTAAACTGAAGGCAAGCAGAAATCCTTCTTTCTTCCTCCAAACTGTCATCACAGAGGTGTCAACATGAGCATCTCTTCACCAGGGCTTGCTTGACTTGGGGCCTCCCAGCCATCACCACTTTTGTGTGCTAACACCTCCGAGGTCACACCACCACTCAGAGCAGCCCCCCTGGTCCCACAGAGGGAGTCTATCCAGGCTACCCTCATGCCACAGGTCTTTTCCAAAGACTTGTCCATGGGGCCCTGCTGCCATGCTACTCAAGGCCAGGCCACAAGCTCTCAGTGCTGGGTAGGCAGCAGCAGACAGCCAGGCACCCCACCATCACTTGGAAGAGGTCCCATCTGGTGACCCCAGCATATTTATGGCCACAAAAGCTGTTTATGGGCCTCCCTCCCTCTGTCCTGAAGGACTGGGAAAGACCATCCAGGGATACCTGACCTTAACAGCTGGCCAGGTCTGTCAACCATGTCCAACAGCACAAGGCAGGGAAAGGCACAAAGCAAGGAGCAGCAGAAACCTCAAAACATGAATGAGAAAGACCTGTGGCCACAGAGGTGGTCAGGGCCAAGACAGGAGAGGAGATGGTCCTGGCATGGCTCAGTGCATCAGCATGTTGTTCCAGAAAACAAGAGATAAGCAAGACTTAAAAATTTTCCTGCTGCTATTCAACCCCTTCACGTTGGTGATGAAAAAGACTAGCAAAAAAAAAAAAAAAAAAGGCCATAAAAATGAGCATATGCACAAGCAAGAAGTTTCCTACCACTGCTGTAAACAAAAGGCAACTTTGGAAACAGCAGAGGAAGAAGGTGGTTTTTCCTTACACCATCCAACCTTCTGGCAGTCAGCATAAGTGGAGACTTGCTTTTCCAACATCCTCCAGTGGAACATGGCTCCCCTGCATGCCTGCACAGCTACACATCAATTACTTTCCTTATTACTTTCACATAAACAAGTTTTGCTGTCTCCAGGGAGATGCGTCTGTGGACACTTGTAAGGAAGGCAGCGATCCGAAGCAAATAATGAAAAATGGAGGAAA
>WEZZ01008168.1:49278-66503 GCA_013400585.1 Chloropsis cyanopogon | reverse complement strand
AATCAGATTTTTGATTTTTTTTTTTTTTTTAAGTAAAACATTGAAAAAGGTCCATGATAAGCCAGAGACAAAATGTTGGATTCTGTGTTCTGCATTTCAGATACATAGCTATGATGAAAACACAACAGAAGATACAGAAAGAAAAATATGTTTTGGTACACCACTAGCAGTCTAGCAATACCTATCTACTGCCCAACTATGAAAACACACACATTCCCTTTTGAATGGATTCTTTCTTTCCCATGAAATCCCCAAGAGGTGGAAAAAACCCCAAAACAACAAAAGGCATTATAAAAAGATTCTTACTCATTATGAAGAACATTACTGACCCCTCTGCCAAGTGCCCCATTTGACACATTCACTGACTAAATCACACAAAGTAACAAACCTTTTCAATAGGATAAGAATTTAGACATGCAGAATGTATAACACTGACTTCTGGTAAGAAATTTATATCCAGCTGAATTTTGTTTAAAATAGATGTTTTAAAGCTTTCTAAACAAAACTCCTAGAAATGAGGATATTATAGGCAAGCAATTTGAAGAACAAGCTATATGGCACACAGAGGATTACTTCAGAAATCCACAGGAAAAACCCATAAAGGATTTAATGCAAGACATAACTTTTACACAGATTGAGGATTAAAAGTATCCAAATGGCAGGTCATCATGAAAATGGTGAAAAAAGGATTTTATTTTGTGTCTGCTTTGTGGGGTGGGGGTAGGGTTTTTAAAATATGTTTTCATATATGGAGGCCCAAAGCTTACCACCACAGTTTGAATTCAAGTAGCTGCATTACCAATGCATACACACAAAAAAGGAAGTGGTTTAAAACTTCCATTTTTTTGCCTTGTTAAATTTGTGCACGTATTCAATCTTAAAAGCATGAAACTCAATCTACTGCAACTCTGCAACACACATTTGGAAAACCCAGACAGGTTCTGATGTTTTCAGAGTATAAGCACACACCAATTAGTGGGTAGGTCCCCTTTGATCTTAAGTACTTCTACAGTGGGATGGGGGCTTTTCTGTAAAACAGCCATACAATCAACTACTTAAAACTAAGGGGCCTCTCAGTAGCACATCCTAAGCAGCTTTCATAAGATTGATCAAGACAAATCAAAAGTTTCTTATCTTTAAACTAGACTTGTTCCATATCCCACTCTTAAATTCGAGCACAGAACAGGAGCAGCATAAAGACATGGCAACTCATGTTTGCCAGGTGGTTTTTAATTAAAGATTCCCTTGCTGTTGTCTAGTCCAAACTCTTGAGTCCCCACAGCATACAGAAGTGCAAAATTAGTTGGGAAAAACATTGTACTTGGAGTGCAGAGAGCAATCTGCCCTTTGACGATTTCCCACTCTGCATCTTCTTAAGAATCAATCTGACAGTCAGACTTAGTCACAGCACCCAGTGTGTCCTTTGCCACCAAGTCTGTGTCCTTTGCCACCACGTTCTTCCAAGGAACGAACAAGCTCAGGCTCTTGAAGTCTTTCTTCAGAGCACAGGCAGATAAAGTAAAAATATCCAACCTGTGTGGAGTACCTGCTGTCTCTTTTATTCCATTTCACTCGCTGGATTATGGTACAAATATTCACTACTTGACTGAGTACAGCAGTCCTTCAGTACTGGACAGAGGAAACCCATCTAAACAGCAGGCTTGCAAAATCCTAAACATCCTGTGGAATTCATCTCAGGTTAAACACTTGATCTTCAGAGATTCTGCAAACTACAAAGGCCAGCCAGTAACAGCAGTGGTTTGTCAGACATTCTTTGCTGGTAAGAAGCGTGACCATCCCTACATCTATCACCTCTTTGGTATCTCAACAAGAGGCTTGCCCAGGACGACGCTCTCTTCTTATGGTCAGCACTGACTCTTTACTGCAAATAAAGGCTAACAAAGATTATACCACAAATTACTAGCACAAGCCACAAGAGACAGGAAGTAGCTCTCTTGTCTTTGATCCAAAAAGAGAGGGTTCTTCCACCACCAGGAAAGACAAAAGGCCAATACCTCTGAAAAGGAACAGATTTCAGATGGGATATAATAAGCAAAACGTTTTCAAACACTTGAAATGGTTTGCTGGCAGCATTCACCATCCCTAAATTCTTCACAGATAACAACCCTAATATCACAGTACCAGTCTTCTGTACTATCAGCCTGCTCCTTTTCCCAGAAAAGGAGCCCTGCACTCTTCTCCAGAAGGTCAGAGTACACATCTTTACAGAATAGCAAAGAGCTCCCTCCTAGCCTGTAGAGATGTCTCCCTAATGCTTTACAAAAGGAATGCTTATGGCTTTAGTCAAGTGGTTCCCCACTCTCATGTAACAACACTTAAAATGGGTGTTGCATTCTCCTCAGCAGACAGCATCTCTGCTTTCAGTTGTTACCCACCCAGCATTACATAGCAGTTTTTCAATTACTAATATTTAAGAATATGTTTATTGAAATAGAAAAGTCCTTTAAATTCTACTTTCTGGAGCATTCAACCTCACTTCTGGTTGTTAGCAGGCACTGCTAAAGAGCATGAACATCTAGACAAATGCTTTGTGTAAGTACTCCAGACAGAAAACCTGTGGGTTCATTAAGGGGATTAGTCCAAGGCCAGGTGATGTGACTTTCAAGTCAAATGCTTTATTAAAGTACTTGAATTGGGTGACAAAATCAATCCAAAGATATTGTCAGGTCATTAACAGCCAACATTCAAATCAAATACCAGATTTCACCTTGTGCTGACAAAACTTAATATTTTCTTCACTTATACTTCTCCAGAAACAGAGGGTCATGCAGGTTGCACTCTACAGTTTCATGATGGAGAGAAGCGGCAGAGTAAGGGAAGCATGAATCCACACAGGCCACAGAACCCTGCTGAAAAGCATTAGCCAAAAATACCATATATACACACACAAACCACAAATGAGACACCTCAAGAGTGATAAATAAAATCTAGTGAGCTTCAGAATGTCCAGGAAAAAAAGGGGAATTAAACAGAACTGATGTGGTTTTTAAAAAGGGGAAAAAACACCACACCAATAAAGAAGTGCAACAGGGAAGGAGGCAGCACCAAGGTCCTACTAAACAACTCAGCACTGCTATAGCTGACAGCCAACTTCAATTCCATGGAATCGGAATTATGCAGATGGGCAAGATGATCAAGCAACCACCTGCTCTCTCTAGCATACCCCATTCAGGGCCAAGACATATTTTTACATCTGGATCTAGCTGAAAGCAACAACTCACATCACTCCATGGCTAATTCCCCCACAGCCTGCTGGTGAAGAGAAATGAAAAAACATAAGAGCACTCAGATTTAATGTTTGGAGTACAGAAGGCATATCCTTCATCCTAGCAGACAGAATGATGCTTTGTGATATAGAGCTCGGTAGATACATGGAAAAAATTTTACCTTCTCTGTTATTATGTCCTCCTAAGAGGCCACATCCTCTGCTAAAAAACCACAATTGAGATATGAAGCTTGCTTCCATTGGGAACTGCTTTATGATCCCTTAAAATGGCTTTTTGAAGTACATAAATAGCAAGAGGTCTAAAAAAACCACTTGTAGGAGACAATTAAGTGACTGCTACGGGTGAATTAAAAACAATGGCTTTCAGTGGTTTTTTTTCCACAAAATTACAGAATGGCTTAAGTTGGAAGTGACTTTAATGATCATCTTGTTCCACGCCCCCTGCCATGGGTGGAGACACCTTCCACTATCCCAGCTTGCTCAGAGCCACCTGGCCTTGAACACTTCCAGGGATGGGGAAACCACAACACCTCTGGGCAATTTGTTCCAGTGCCTCGCTCCCTTTTGAGTAAAGAACTTCTTCCTATCTACTCTCTTTCAGTATAAAGCCATTACCTCTTGTCCTGGCACAAAAAGCCTTCTCTTCCCCAGCCCTCTGAGCCTGCCTTCACAGGAGATGTGGTGCAGCTCTCTGATTACTTTCACGGCCTTCCTCTGGACTTACTCCAACAAGTCCACATCCTTCTTAGGTTGGGGGCCTCAGAGCTGGATGCAGCACTGCAGGTGGGATCTCACAAGAGCGAAGCAGAAGCGGAAAATAATTTCTCTCAACCTGCTGGTCAGGTTACCTCAGTCACAATACTGACAGACCTGGGGCTGCTACAGCTGGAAGACCATGAGTGTGGGAACAGTGAATTTCCATTTGCGGACACTGAAATTCTAAGGGATCATCTGTATCAGCTTAATATTTGCAATTCCATGGGGCATAATGGGATTCATCCCAGAGTTCTGAAGGAGCCAGTGGATGCTTCAGCAGAACCCCTGTCCATCATCTACCAAAAGTCTTCAGAGCCGAGAGAGGTCCCTGCTGATCTGGATCTAGTTTTACTCTAATTTACAAGAAGGGTATGAAGGAAGATCCAAGAAATTACAGACCTATTCATGTCGCCTCCATTCTTGGAAAAATTATGGAGGAAAAGTATACTGGCTAATACTGAAAGGCATTTAAAGAATAATGCAGTTACTGGGCACAGTCAATATGGGTTCATAAAAGGAAAGTCCTAACTAACAAACTAATTTGGTAACCTTTTCTGATAAGGTTACACATCTAGTGGACAAAGGGAAGGCAGTAGATGCCTTTTTCTGGATTTTTAGGAAAGCTTCTGATACTCTCACAGCATCCTTCTGGACAAGCTGTCCAGCTGCAGGATGAGTGGGTTCATGGTGTGCTGGGTGAAAGGCAGAGCTCAAAGGGTGTAAAGTGAAGGGGGCTACATCCAGCTGGTGACCAGTCCCCAGCAGTGCTCCTCAGGGATCAGCTCTAGGGCAGTCCTGTTCCTGTGCTTCCCAACCATCTGGATGCAGGAGTGCAGTGCACCATTACTGAGTTTGCTGGTGATACCAAACTGGGAGGTGCTTTTGGCTTCTGTGAGGAACAGGGGGCTTTCCAGAGGGATCTACACAGACTGGAACACTGGGCTATGATTTACAGCATGAAATTTAACAAGTCCAAATGCCAGATTGTGCACCTGGGACAAAGTAATGGCAGACACAAGTACAAACTGGGAGAGGGATCTGGGGTTTGTGGTGGGCAGAAGCTCAGTTGGAGTCAGCAGTGAGCCCTGGCAGACAGGAGGGCAAACCCCACCCCAGGATGCATCAAACAGCATCACCAGCTGGGAAAAAGGGGAGATTGTCCTGCTGCATTCAGTGTTGGTGTGGTCTGCTGTTCTCAGCTGAACAGTTTACAAAGGTTGTGATGGTGCTTGAATGTGTCCAGAGGCACTCAACAAAGCTGGAGAAGGGGCTGGGAGGAAAAGTCCTGTAATGAGTGGTTGAGGACTTGGGCTTTGTCTAGTTTGGAGAAACAGAGGCTGACCTTATTGCTCTCCACAGCGCCCAAGGAAGGGACGGGAAAAGAGAAGTACTGAGCTCTGCTCCTTGGGACCCAATGACAGGATATATGGGAATGGTTCAAAGCTGCACCAGGGGAGGTTCAGGCTGGACAGTAGAAGTGTTTTTTCACCAAGGGAGGGTCACACACTCAAACAGGCTTTCTAGAGAGGTGGTTGATTCCTCAACCCTTGACAATGTTTAAGAGGCATTTGAACAACGTCCCTAACAACATGCTCTAACTTTTGGTCAGCCCTGAAGCACTCAGGTGCAGTTGGACTGGGCGATGGCTCTGGGTGCCTTCCAGCTGAAATACTCTGTTCTCATGAACAGCTCTCTCACATGCACATACTTAGGTATGCGTGTAGCTAAAATGCAGTTATTTTATCTATAAAGCTTNGTGGTCTGCTGTTCTCAGCTGAACAATTTACGAAGGTTGTGATGGTGCTTGAATGTGTCCAGAGGCACTCAACAAAGCTGGAGAAGGGACTGGGAGGAAAAGCCCTGTAATGAGTGGTTGAGGACTTGGGCTTTGTCTAGTTTGGAGAAACAGAGGCTGACCTTATTGCTCTCCACAGCGCCCAAGGAAGGGACGGGAAAAGAGAAGTACTGAGCTCTGCTCCTTGGGACCCAATGACAGGATATATGGGAATGGTTCAAAGCTGCACCAGGGGAGGTTCAGGCTGGACAGTAGAAGTGTTTTTTCACCAAGGGAGGGGTCACACACTCAAACAGGCTTTCTAGAGAGGTGGTTGATTCCTCAACCCTTGACAATGTTTAAGAGGCATTTGAACAACGTCCCTAACAACGTGCTCTAACTTTTGGTCAGCCCTGAAGCACTCAGGCAGTTGGACTGGATGATGGCTCTGGGTGCCTTCCAGCTGAAATACTCTGTTCTCATGAACAGCTCTCTCACATGCACATACTTAGGTATGCATGTAGCTAATGCTGCAGTTATTTTATTTATAAAGCCTTGTGTACCTACAAATACAGATCTCTGTACATACATAAAATCAGTATGTTTTACCACTAGGAAGATATTTGTGAAAAGTGTGGGGTTTTCCTCCAATTTTAAAGTCTCAAAAAGCATATAAATTGTTTTCAAACTGACATAGGTATCATACAGATTAATCATTAAAGAGCCACCATTTATAAAATTATAACTCAATGCAATTAAACAGTTCATGACTTCTTACAGCTGACCTATGGGGTTCAATCAAGGACATTATTATGTAAAGAAATAAGGTGGGTGAGAAGGGAGCGACAGGAATGAAAGCATTTTAACAGGTGAAACTTATGTATTGAAATATTCCATTTTACATCCCAGCTGAAAAGCTGTTCTTGAAAGAGACTGGCAAACTTTAGCATTAGCTACATGGTTCAGGTCTCTCCCAATTTCTCTAGGGTTTCTTTCCCTTCCTCCTCCTGTTTTTAAAGGGCCAGATGCAACAGGCAGTTTTGTTTGTTTCTTTTGGGTCTTTTTTTCTTATAAACATTTTTATTTATAAGCCAGTTAAACTAAAGCAATTTTGCATGGATCTGTGACCTCAAATCTCACTCAATGTAGAGGAGCTTAGCAGTTTAGGAAGATCAAACAAATCACCAGAAATCCAGAAGTATGTGAAATAAAGTCCACTTATTCTTTTGAAAAGAGGGCTGAAGTGGCTTAAAACAATTATGCCTGCTGTTACCATGGGATTTTTATGGTTTTAATTAAGACCTATTTTCATAAAAAGGAATTTTAAAATACTTTTTTAATATGGGTAGTGAAAAATATTGACTTCATTAGCGTAATCACATAACCCATCCAGGTCATATACTGCCTTACCATCAGCTTCAACATCACACAGCTGATACTAACTAAAAAGATTAGTACATATTTCCATAAATTCAATAAATTCTATCCTTCAGATTACTTCACTATGACTTTCACAGCCATGTTTAGTATTTTCTGCTGGGGGGGAGGAAGAAGAGGCAGTCAGCTGCCACAAATGCAGCATCTTACAAAGTAATTTCCATCAAGAGATTTAGAAACAATAACTAGGATATGATGTGACCACAAAGAAAACCTAAATTACTTAATAGATACAACATACACATCTCAGATTTCTCCATAATAATGTGATTGCAGGTAAACTATCCTATTCTGAAATGGATTATTGTCTGCATCCCTTCCTCAGTCTTCCAACAACCATAAAATACCCATTTCAATTTTGCCTTCCTCTAGTAACATTTTGAAAACTATAAATAATTTAGATTTCTAATAATTAAATACAGATTTACATCATGTAAGATGCAAAATATCTTGACTTTTGGGGAAAAAAAACCATTTAATGTGGCAACTGGTTGCTGAAAGGCATGGGATGCCAATAAACATGCAAGAATTTTTTTCATTTGAAGAGCAGCTATTCTGTTTAACCCTATGTGGGCAGGAGTGGAGGCAGAGGATGTGTCACAGGAAAGAATACATGCCATGTCCCAGGGCAATGCCCTGCCTGCCCAGGCAGCAGCTGACAGCTCCAGAGCAATGTCTGGCTTACATTCAGAAACGGAAGCAACAAGATATTCTGGATATTACTGACCCCTTCATTCTGGGATGGGAAGAGAGAAAAGACAGCAGGAAACCTGGCACAGCTTCAAATCCACCTCTTCCCACCTCCATATAAAAAAAGCAGAAACCACACAATGCTTTGAAGAGTAGCAACTCCACTTCCCAGAGGGCAGGGCCAGAGCTGCACAGCTGTGACACATGGCTTCCTCTTTCCCTCTTCATTTAACAGCTGCTTGGCACTGGCAAGAGAGCAGTGGAGGAATAAAATACAACCAAACAAGGGGGCTCAATTAAAGCTTCTGATATGCAGTGCATTACACTTTTGTTCAAAGAGCACCAGCACATGCACTGCAGATGGGTGGAAGGCTGCAAGTAAAGCCACACCAGATGCAGAACTTGATGCCTTCACCCTTCTACCACACCCGACCTCGGTTTGAAACGCTCATGGGTAGCTCTTCAGACGTGACCTCTGTGACCAACAAGTGCTGAGCAGGTGTCAACACCACAATCATTTGAGCTGACCATTCATGTAGTACAGGTTATGAAACCTCTGGCAAATTCTGCATTAAGTACAATGAACTAAAACAGATCATCCAAGAAGACCAGGAACCCTGTTTGTTTGGAGGTCTTTGCTGATGTTTGGGGTTTGTTGTTTTTTTCAAAGCTGCTTTATGAAGTACCACTTAAAACTATCATCTGATCCCAAATAATACAGTGTTTCCTTCTGCACAGTGCAGATACATACTGGCTTTGTTATTTTAGAAAACCTTGCTGCAGATTACCATGGGAATCACACCTTTTTCTAAAGATGTAAGTGCCCCCAACACTTTCAAGATCCTGTGTTTTCACAACTACCTCATTTTCAAGTAAAACAACAGTATAGAGACATTTTGCCCTTGAGAAAGGCATTTCTTTAGGAGTAGCCTATTACCAAGTTAACACATAAGTAAGTCTGTTCTGCAACAAAAGTACTACTTATGGGCCAGCTGTTCCATAGGTCATGTTCTCTTATATGCAGAATCACCGAAAGTTATTTCAAGCCTACAAAAAAACATACTGCTTAAGGTTCCACTTCGGCCAGGTTTGTTCTTCTTTTAACACCCAGTAAGAATCTGATTTAAATCATCAAGTCTTATATGCTTAGAACAAGAAAAGAGGATGAACACTTCATTATACACCTGTAGAAATGAGCAAAAAAAGTACAGATGGCATATTTGAGAGAACACTGCTAATATAATGCAAATTAACTAATCCACAGTGGAATACAATTATTTCTACAGTCTTATCTTCTTACAGTTACATTTATTTTCGTATTTTGTTCAAAGTGGATTTAGAAGCCTCAAAAATACACTTCTGACAAAAGAACACTTGTCCTTCAAGCTTTGTATTTCAGACAAGCTTTTGTTTGAAGCTTTCCTCCATATTTTATCCCTAAAATATCAGGTTAAACATCTTAAAGAGAATATAACAACACTCAGTAACCCTCAATTAAATTTACAAGTTTTATTCCTCTGGATTCAACACCCACACTTCTCACTCTCACAGCCCAATCTCCCTGGTGTTTCCCACCCAGCACTAAGCACGTTAATTTTTCTCCTTTCTCAGCCTATCCCTATAACTGAATGAACTCACACAAACTTCTTTGAGCAACCCGGACTGCTCTATGCTGCATCCATTGTTCTGTGATGAGGCAAGAAGAAAGTTATCTCTGACCAACAAATCAAAGCTGTTCACTATTTAGACTGTCATCCCTTAGGTTCACAAAACCTAATTCAGTATACTTTCTAATGCTTCATATTCAAAAGCATTAATAGCAATAATTCCACTAAGATTAACAAAAGTGGGGATACTCAAACTATAGATGTAGTGTCACAGGTCTTACAGTTACCATCATCATTACCAAAAGTAAAAAATAAGGCTGCATTTTTACAACTGNTGATGAGGCAAGAAGAAAGTTATCTCTGACCAACAAATCAAAGCTGTTCACTATTTAGACTGTCATCCCTTAGGTTCACAAAACCTAATTCAGTATACTTTCTAATGCTTCATATTCAAAAGCATTAATAGCAATAATTCCACTAAGATTAACAAAAGTGGGGATACTCAAACTACAGATTTAGTGTCACAGGTCTTATAGTTAACATCATCATTACCAAAAGCAAAAAATAAGGCTGCATTTTTTATAACTGAACATCAACATATAAGTTTGCTTTAAAAAACTTGATTATTACAGGCTGCCTATGTGCTTCTCTAACTTCCTCAGCTCACTAGCCTGAGAAAAACACTTGCCAAATTTGGATTAGCATTTAGCAGCTTTGGGGCTAACTGTGCTTGTTGTTTCAACCTTGACAACCAACTGTATGGACACACTATTATATTTAGGCTTCCAGAAGCATTTAACATTTGATTCTGCTGAAAATACAGTTCTACTATATGTTTTGAAAATAAAATCACTTTTTCCTCTTTTAGAAGTCCATGATGATGCCAAACATATGCTTGTTTTCCAAACAACAACTGTTTAAAAGAAAGAAAACTCTTTCTGATGTTCCTGCCAAAAACAACATTCTGTGGCTTAAAGAAATTTGATAGTAAGCAGTTCACTCAGCTCAGGGAAGAGGGATTTACATTTGGCAAGGATTTACACCTCATGTCTTGCATCTACTTCCCTCCATTTTAATTTTTTTCAGGGATGCATGTGGCAACTGGGAAGGGTTTTTGTTGTGGTTTGTTGGAGTTTGTTTTTTTTACATCTCCAAGTATTTCACTCTCTAAAAATAAGACATCTGTGGGTTTTACTAGAAATGGCATAAAGCAGAAGTTCATTATAATGTTTGTCTTTTCTACGGGGAATACTAGTATATAGAAGTGAGTTTCAAAGGGAAGTAAAAGACTCAGAAAAAATGCATCAGCGAGAGTTTCCAGCAAGAGGAACTGGAACAGAAAATGCAAATGAGGAAGTGGCACACAAAACACTTAACAGCTTCATTTTAAAGCATGGAACAGGGAGAGAAGGCAATGAATTTGGAGTTTCAGCAGTAGTACATACTACTTACCCAGTAAAGGTGGTTATTTCACTGCTGCCTCAATAGTTTCAGATTAAGAGACAAAATGGCTAACAGAAACGTGCAGATTGGACTATGTATTATATAAGATTTATTTGTGTACATTTCAGAAAGCCAGAGGTTTAAGATGAGGATTCAATCTGCTACAATATGTGACTCTGTCCTTCATTAATAATGCACAGAAATAGTAACTGGACCGATTTACTAAATAATGTAAAATATTTAGTCCATTCCAAACAGCTAAGACAACAGAAGTTCTGAAATTTTCCCCCAACTCTGAAGTATGACCTGCCTCTCCCCAGTTTTTGCAAATAGAGTTCTAAATCCCATTGAACAGAACCTTGCAATCACCCTCCAAGACACAGAAATTACTGAAGATTGCTAAACCTGCTCCAGCATCAAGCCAACTAGCCAGACAGTGCTTCAGTCAGCTGTGTGACCAAGCATGACAGCAAGCTGCAGATCCACACAAGCTTCAAAGCCCTCAGAATTCTTAGTACAGCAGCCAGAACAACACTTCACAAAGCACAAACCTTCTCTGGTAAGATGGCAAGTATTCTAGAAAAAAGATCAGAATCCCAATGATGTTACAGTAGTATTTCAGATGCAGCTATTTCAGGATGATAAAAATCCTTAAGGTTAAAAACTTAACCACTAGTCCACCAACATGGAAGCTTCTCTTGTCATTACCAGTGCAAATCCGGTACAGAAATTCAGCAACTAGACATGAAGGTCTGTCTTTAGAGCATGGATAGCTTGAGCTATAACTAGGTGTAGCTCCTAATGTCCACCATGAGTTTGTGTGGAGCTACCCACCCAGAATCAAAGGACACCTGAAATATCAGCAGAGTCTACAAGAACATGAGCAGTGCTTGATGAGAGAGGCAAATGTTCTAATAGCTACACTTCACGAGAGGGCTGAAAGATTAAACCTCAGTACATTCTCAGGCACTCCTCCGGAAGGCATTTGTACCTCCTCCTTTCAACCTTCAGATACATCACACTTACCATGCCCAAGCTTTACAACTCTTTCCTTGCTATAAATGTACAGTGACTGCTACAGTGAAGATGTACAAGACCCGTAGCATCAGAAGGGAAAGCTTCAAGAGAAGCAACCTGGCTGAGCAGGAGGAGACGTGATCTCCTCCATCTAGGGAAGAAAAAAAAAACAAAAGAAGGTGCTGAAATGCTAGTTCCTGGTTCCTTCTGCCAAAAGAAGAGCGGATAGAAAGCACATGGCTTGCACATCTGCTTGTCTAACAATGCAAATACCCTTCTCCTACTATTCAGTTAAATAACCTGACACTGTAACCAAACCACTTGTATAACTGTACCAAGACATCCTCTTTAAATAGGACCCAAGATTTAACTGCAGCTCCACTCCAGCTCAAGTTGGCATGCAGAGGTGAGAAGAAACTTCAATATTCCATGTGCAAAAAACATTGATACAAGAGTGTCTTCAAATTCAGCATAAAATCAAAGGCTTCATTTGAAGTGATGTATTCTTGTCCATGTTTGCAGCTGTTTAAGCATTCAAAGCAGCAGCCAAGCTTTATAAAGAAAAATACTACTTTCCCAGGAAATAACTGTGCAGTAAATCTGTGCTGATACAAGTTCCAGAGAATTTCAACATTCTATAGAAAACTCATCAGCAAGACCTAACTGCTGCAGAAAAACAAACTAAAAAGCCACATTGCTACTAAAGCTCCCTTTCTAATTCACAAGTTCAAACTTCATTTATCCATTCACATGTAATGAGGCAGAAGAACTTCTCAAAGAAGTGTTTCTGTTTGAAGTTTCAAAATAAAGCAAGCTTTGCAGGCCTTGTCTTCTAGCACATTAGTCACCACAGCTGCCTGTTGCTCTGTTAGGACAACACCAAGTCCACAGCAGATGAATGGTTTTTCCCCAGCATCACTTGATACTGACCTTTTCAACTATGGGATTTCAAAACCAACATCAAGAAATCAATTCCAACGTTCACTGGATACTATTAACACGTTTTGATGCATTATGCATCACCCATTACATACACAAGCTCTCCAAATATTGCTTGTTACGAGCAAAGTGGTTTGCCACTGTGAATATGTCCAAGAAACCTGGGATCCCTCAGCTGAAGTACTGAATAAGACTCAATTTTTCTGCTTCTAAAACATATACTTGAAAATGTAACAGTAAATCAGTTCAAGCATGCAACTGGCACAAGTATAATGAATACTCAAAACCAATATACTTAATAAATGTGGCATACTATGCTTTACACTCAGTAGAAACACATGCTGTCCCCCATCACTGAATTTGGCTACCAAATCTCTGTTAGAATAGGTTATATTTGTTAGATAGGAAGGGCTCCAAGAATGTTGAAGGAGTAACTAAAATTCTGCTGAATTGAGAGGTCCACAAAAAAAAAAATTCCCATACATTCTGGGTCATTTCTAGACCCAGAAAACACCATCAGTTCAATGGCAGAATATTTCAGTAGGTGAAAGGAAAAACCAATTCACAACACATTGAAATTCCAGACACCTACAAAACCTTAACACAAATAAAAACCTGCAAATCCAACAAATATTTACTACACTTAAAAACCTTCAAAATAATTCTCCATTACCTCACCTGCCAAAAATGAAGAAATCAAAGATAAGCTCCAAGTTTGCAGCTTAAATCAGCACAAAGGCTGCCATTTTGATATCCAGCTGTTTGTACAAATTTCTTATTTTCTTCCCAAATGTTTTGATTCTTCTTGTGGCAGAAGAAATTGCATCCATCAGTAGGTAGAAATATTTCAGTTATTTAAATTTTCAAAAGAGGGGTGAAAAACAACTGTGCTTTACCAGTTAAGAAAACGACCCAGTGGAACATTTCAACAGCTTTTATCAAAGGCTGGTTTAGATTTAAATAATAGCTAAATGTGAAGGAAAACATTTAGTTAAAATGTAACAAATAATTCTGATGTAACTTGAGGTTATTGTCATTATTACCTCTAAAGGCACACTAAGTTCTCAGGAGAGAATGTAAGTGCCATGGCAGCTCTGCTCCAGAGCTAAGGCTTGAGATGTTTCAATTTAATTCTCAGTTGAAACACTAATTTTTCTTAGATTATAGGTATTCTGTATGCAAGCCTTCCATATGGAGAAGTTAATAGTCACCCTCTACTTCCACCTTTTCTTTTAAGAGAATAAGCAGTGACAGCCTGCAACTCATCATAGTCCTTGTACAGGGAAGCTTCCAAAGGCAAAGAACAGTTACATCCTACACTGGAAGACATTTGTAATCTGATCCTATCAATGATCTCCACACACTGCATGCCATTAAGATTAGAGAACTAAGAAATTAGCCCGACAAAACCAACTGCTCCCCAGCAGCACTGTATACTAATGTATTCCTGCTATTGAGATAATTAACAAAACTTAGCATCATACCCTGCTGGGCACACACAGCCTGGTCAGTAACTTACACCAGCAGTGCAATTCATGTGACACACTGCCCGTGGCTCAGGAACCTGTGCAAGCAAAAATAAAATAAAAACAAGTCAAAAGTCACGACCACAACTTGTCTAATAATTTTAACTGGAGCCACACATGAACCAGGAAGTAATAACACATCCCACTTGAATTGAAAAGTCCAAGAAGAGTTAAATTATACCACCTGTATTAGATTCCAGTGCAGTTACAAGACGACATTAAGTACAACACCAGCTAAAGACAGGCCTGCAAGAGCACACTGAAATTACCTGCAACAGTATTTTTTGTTCCTTCCTCACACAAAGCAGTCCAGAGAGCTCTGGAAGAGAGTGCTCTGGGACTGCTCAGAAGAACAAAGAGTACACTAAGATGTGATTGTTCATGCAGGAAGTTTAATCAAAAAATGAAGGCTTGCGAAGGCATGAAAGCTAATTCATGTCCACACTGACAGAAACACTCAGCCACCATCAGCTCCTCTGGAATTCTTCACCAAAGTACCTGCTCTGGTTTGGTTAGCTTTTCAGAAACCCTGCCCTTCTCATCCCTGTGTAGGACACTTCAAAACACTCTATCATCTGTCAGATGATGGCTTTTCTTTCTCTTCCCTCCATACAACAATATGGCCCGCAGACAGTGTTATTCTTGTTTCAGAAAAGTAAATGGCATCTGCCTTCTCAGTGAAGAATAAAGTAAAAAAAACCCTGAGCTAAAGTAGGAACAGTAAAGAGTAGCTGAGTACAAGGAAGGAGTTTATATTGCTACTCCTAAAATCATGATCCCTTGAGGCATGTTTTACAGACAAGGCATATACTGAAAAACAAAACAGGTTTATACTGTTATTAACTACAAAATGTCACATGTATTATACCATATAAATCAACCATGAAGCCACAGTAACTTATTCCTGCTATGAAAATACCTTTCTAAAACACAAGCAATTCTATTTCTGACATGTAAAGTCATTTCTAATACTTCCATGGACAAATAGGAAGATTAACAAAGACTATTCAGTTTCTGTAACTATTGAATATAATCAAGACTATTGTTTCAGTATCTGATTAAAAAAATGTTTTCTATTTTCTCTTTATTTGAGGAAAATAGCCATGGAAAACGAGAAGAGGACTGGCTCAATTATACATTATTTCATGTGCAACAAAACCTCTGTGTTCACTGCCTAATAACTCCATTCATACTGCCCCTAGCTATATAAACACAAAACTAATCTTCCAGCAAGGGACAGAAAAAGTTTGCTTTGCACAACTCATCCCCTGAATTCAGCTGGAAACAAATCAAGTTTCCAAATCATTTAAGGGAAACATAACATGGTCCTAGTCTCAAATGAATAGCTGCAGATAAAACATCCTAATTCTTACTAAGAATGACTTGGGGCCTGTGGGCAGATAACTGTCCTTCCATCTTAGCATATTTCCTTCTGATGAGAACTTAAAAGGCAAAATGCTGTA
This sequence comes from Chloropsis cyanopogon, assembly GCA_013400585.1. Lineage (NCBI taxonomy): Eukaryota > Metazoa > Chordata > Aves > Passeriformes > Irenidae > Chloropsis > Chloropsis cyanopogon. The sequence continues at coordinate 50,604 of WEZZ01008168.1, read as the reverse complement.
GCATAACAACTGAAAAGCTGAGTTCCACGGCTCAAAGACAGGGTTTAATCTTCCATCTGAAGTTTGCAAGCACTGTAACCAGTAACTTTCAGAGATTTCCAGCTTGAGCACTACTGCAGCATAATTATCAAATAATCATATATAATCATAATTATAAAGCATAATTGTATCGTGTCAGCCTCCTTATATTAGAGGCCACATAACTTCACAGCTGAACTACAGATCACTGTAGTGTGGGACAGCCTGCTGGAGGATAAGAACGGCAACCTTATTCCATTACTTCATTCCTCTCTCCAAGTACACTCACTATTAGTTTATGGAAAATACTGTATCAGCCAAAGTCAAAACAACAGTCTGTCTCCTCTAAATGTAATATTTTTTGATTCCCCATGTAAAGTTTTAAAAAGAAGGCCAGTCTTGAATGATAGGCAAGACAAAACAACTTCCTCATCCCCAGATTTAGAGTTTCTTAAAGTTCCTGGCTGCTTTCATAACTTGTCCCCGTCTTTTTCTAGTAGGAACACTGTCCCCTCATTCCCTGCAGTTTAGAAAAGAGGCACAAAGAACTACAGCTTTTTCCTATTCCTGCGCAAACAGCACACACACTACACCATTTGTGCTTTGAAGTGTTTTCTATCAAGGAATCTCACAACTGTATCCAATAACCCATCACTCAAGTACTGGCCCCACTTCACAGATTACTGCTCAACCTAAAACTATCAGCCCTTCTCCAGTTATCTGCAGCGATTACTGAACTGTATCAGAAAGAAAGAGAATAAACAAAGCATTTCTTAACTGCTTTTAGGTCAGTGTTAGACATTGAGCAGTTGAGATAAATCCCTGTCTTCACACGCCAGCACTCACTCAGACTCCAGGCTTCTTCTCAGCGACACATTTTCTTAAGAGCCAAGTAGAAAAAGAACAATTAATACACCAAAAAAAAAAAAAATCAAACCCAAACGCAGTGGGGCGGGGAAAGGTTTAAAAGTTCCCGAGCTGTCAAGGACTCCCAGCGCCTTCAAAGCCAAAGACGATTATTTCCAAGTACTTGAAGAGCGCTGGAGATCAGAGAGCTCCGCCGGTGCCACGCCGCGGGGGCCGCTCTCGGGGGGCCAACACGAGCGGGAACGAGCCCCGGGCGGGCGGCCCCCGGGAATGGGGGAATGCTCCCGCTGCCCGAACGGAGCGCTGCGGGGAACGCGGGGAACAGCTCGGGAGCCCGACCCCGGCCCCACGCACGGAGGTCTCCATAGCCTCCCCCCGAGAGCGGCGGGGGAAGGGGAACGCGCCCCGCGGCTCCGGGGACCGGCCAGGGGCCGAGGCCGG
>WEZZ01008168.1:1534-45282 GCA_013400585.1 Chloropsis cyanopogon | reverse complement strand
GACAGGAAGAGGAAGAGAGGGGAGGTGAGGGGAGGGGAAGGGAAGGGAAGGGAAGGGAAGGTCACAAGGATAGTTGGGTTTCTGCAAACAGGACTGTGAAATATTTTAAAGAGTACTGTAACAAACACTTTCCTATCAGCTAAAGATGAACTAATTTTTTTTTTCTCTGTCTGGATTCACTATAGTTTTTTAAAAACCCAGCTGTCCCTTTTTAAACTTCTGTGCCTCTTTGTGTTATGGCCACCAATCATAACAGGGGTGTAATGTCAAGAGAGAAGAAATCTCTTATATAGGTAAAAATAGGCTTTCTTGTAGAGAAATAAAAAGGTAAGGAATAACAACATATTGTTCAGTGTCAAAGGATTTATGCAGTGTTCTGGGAAGTCCCTAGCTGCTTTCTTACTCTACTAAGCCCATAAACAGACATGGATATTGAAAGATTCATGATAACTATGTTGGATTGCTCCCAGCCTGATGTCCAATAGTTACTAGTAGCCTCACTCCATCTGATTTGTCTGTCCCTTTTGTCTCTCTCAAGGGTAAAGTTTACCAACAGAGATTGCAACCATCCATTTCCCACTGACTTTCAGCTAGAGGTTATCATCTAGGTCCCTTAGGGCCCCTTAGAAATCTCTCTTCTCATCCATAGAAAAGAGTGAGTGCCTCAGTGTTGTACTCCATTACCATCTCTGACTTTGGGAAAGTCAAGGGGACAGAGTGAAGATAAGCTATCTGAACAAGAAGTGGCTTTGGCTTATATTTGAACCCCTGTGATTTGCCTTAGATATGAAAGTATTTTGAATGACACATGGATGCCCAAAACTGTAGAGCCAAACCCAAGCTTGTTCAAAAACTTGGAATGTCCCAGCAGCATCCCACTTCTTCGGACAGACATTAGCTGCAGTCTAGTATGTGAGGTTAGGTGAGGGAGGAATAATGAGGGATGAATTCAGACATCTAAAGCAGAGAATGTCACCATTTCCTCGTGTATTCTAGCCTAGTTTCTATTGTTAAAAACTTTTTGCTGATATCTAATGTAACTCTTCCATGATGTCATTTTTTACACATCCTTTTCTCTTGATATCCTCAATGGATACAGAGAAAAGATAACAACCTGTGATTGTTTGAAAGCTTCTCACGTCTCTCCAGTCATTCACTCAATAAACTAAAGCCCTAGCTTGCTCTTTCTTGCCTCATTGGACATGTTTTCTAATTCTCTGGTCATTTTCCTTTCTTTCTTTTGAGTTGCCTCCACATATGCTGAAGTTTACTGCCCAGAACTAGACATGCAGCTCTCAATAGCAAAGCCTTACGTTTACTTTTACTGTAATAGTATGACACTGTTGATACATATCCCACTTGTGAGTCACTGCAACCTCAACATCTTTTTCAGCAAAGTTTCTGCCTAGTCAGCTGTTTCCCATTCTGTGTTAATGCACTTGATTTTTCCAGATTAAGTGCAGACCTTGCATTCTCCTCTTTGAAGTAAGTTCATCCTAGTTTTTTTGGCCAGCTGTCCCATTTGTCAGGATCACTTTGATTGCTACTCCACCAGCTTTGTGACATCCACAAATGTGCTAAACATACTTTCTACTTCATCATCCAGGTCCCTGAAGTAAATACAAAACATTACCAAACTCAGGACACATCCCTGGAGAATATCAGGCAACGTTTTTGCACTGTAGTAGTGAGCCTTTGCTAACTATTACCTGATCACTGCTTTCCAAACAATCTTCTCCAGCTTCTTAAAAGAACATCTAGCAATGTTAAAAACCTCTCTCTATACCAATGTTTTAAAGGGAGCTGAAGTTAAGAATTTCCTTAAAATTCATGAGTATATTAAATTTGATTGCTTATCTCTTGTTTCTATTATTCTATTATTCTATTTCTATTCAGTTAGTATTTTCATGAGAGACACAAAACCATATTTCAGAATAGACAGTGAAAGCTGGGCATTTTGGATACCAGGCATGGAAAAGTTGGATTTTCACTCATAGAAAGTCTTTAGATTTTGAGCATCAGTAAGTAATTTGTATGTGAGTGTTTGCTCACATGACTGAGGGTCCACATCACTACGATTGATCTTGAAAATGACAATTTTCTTTTTGATGAAGTTTTAGAGTTCTGTATTTATTAGTTTTCTTTTTTTGAAGCTTATTCTTAATTGTCCTTAACAACATAGCTTCACTCTAGCTTTTATTCTTTTTGGCTAGAGCTAATAAAATTTTGCTACATTTTAAAGCAAGGGAAATCATGCTCCTCCTCAAAGCATAATGCACATGTCTTTATGCAAAGTTGAAGAGCAATCACTGTGATAGGTTTCCATCTTGCATATTATATCCTGAGCCTCCAGTTGTCTCCAATTAGACTTGTGTACCCATGAAGCATGAAGCACGAGTCCCTTCAGATATCAGTCATGAGCTCAGTCCTGGCTCCCTTGCCCTTGCGTTATCGTAGGCCCTTCTGCCTGAGCTGCATAGGAGTTTTAAAGTTCCACCTGTACTCTCTGGGTCAGCATGCTCATTTCTGTCCAAGATGAAACCTGATATGAAAAGAGCACAAAAAGTATCACTGTCAGTGGGTCTTATGTCTGCCTGAAAGCTGCACGGATGCCTGGGGCCTTCAGGGGACATGCTGAGGCTCTCCTTTCTCATGTACAATTCATGTTGTATCCACACGTGCCCCAGTGCGCAATCAAATCTCATCCGAGTGCATGCAAACTGCAATAGGCAAGAGGCACTGGCTGCACTCGGAATGCTCGCTGTGTCAAAAGGAACAGGAGTCCTTACTCCCAATGGTAATTAAGCCTTGCTGGGAAATCAAGCGTATGTCATATAGAATAGGCTGCCTCTTCCGTTTTCTTTCACTCCCTCCCCCTCTCAACCCCATTTTGTATAGGAAGGAATTTAAAAAATGGAATGAGGAGGAGATTTTAAGTCATTCTTAGCAGCAGTTTTTCAGCTTTAGGAAAATATGTTGTTTGGATAACAGCATTACAAGAGGAATTCTTAACTGACACTGGAAGGAAATAACCGCAACCACAACAGGCAGAACAAAAACCTGTCAGAATAAAGAAATCTTGGTCAACCCACAGTAAGGGCTATTGGGAGGCTCTGTTGCAGAAAGAGAATAGCAGAGCCCTTATGCAATGTAGATGCTCAAGGAGGCGAGCAGCAAGGAGAAATAGAGGCTATTTGCTCGTTCAGTTTTAGCTGGAATGGGAGATGGCTGTCTTTCCTATCATACATCAAACTGAGCTCCAGAACTCTGCAACAAAAACAGTTCAATACAGACTGTCTGCAGCTATGTCTTTTTTATTCTACTTTTTCAGCCAGCGCTGCATGGGAAACCACATCTCACACATGCTCCTCCAGCTGAAAAAAAAAAAAAAAGTCAGTTTAGAAACAACTGTCATTACATAGCATATTTTCCTCATTATAAGGCACTCAAAGAACAAGAAAAAGCCATCTGCTGTAACTTGGCTGTCCTTTCTGTTTTAGGTTAATCCACATTTCTAGCTTTTTCATCCTCGTTCCCAATTAAATCTTTCTCCAAAAAATTGATGGTTTTACAATTTGTATTTAAACCTTTTTATTTAATTCCAGTTCTTTTGTCAGAGTATCAGACAAATTCATCATATCATATAGAAAATAGTTCTGCCTAAACTTTGAACATGTAACTGATCTTCCATTTTTAGGCAGATCTCTGGGGAAAAGGACTTAAGGTCCCATGGAATTAATAGTCCCAGCTTTGTGCTAGATGCTAAAGTATAATGGCATCATAGCATGCCTTGAGTGTTAAGTACTTTCTTGTACAGGGTTCTTGTGTGGAGCATTCTGTTCACTTCCACTTTACATTTCTAGGAGGTTGCTAGAAGAAGCTGTTGTACTGTGCTCTGTACAATCAGAGAATTGCACCATCTCCTGTCTCTTGGGGAGGCGTTTGATTTTTGTTCTGCTTAGTTCTATCTGTTGTGCCTTGATCTAATACAGAAGTATCTGTGTGGAGAGCAGAATGATGGGAAATGTTTGCCCTCGAGTTCTAATGCTGTCTCTCCTATTTCAGTCTTGTTAATGAACAGCAAAACAATACAACAAACCGACAAGTCTGAGCTTCTCTTTGATATCACAGCAGGCACGTGGAATGGCTTCTCCCAGGCATACTGATCGCTTTTACCACATTTATGGTGCTCTAATAAATGCTGCTTGGAGCCGCTCCAGGCAATTGTAATTAATTCTCAGTGGGATGCTCATAGTGGTCACCCCGGATCAGAAAGGTCAGGACATTGTCTGTGCCTTTACAACATCAGTAAAAATTAAATACCCACTTTCCCCAAAGGTCACCACAAGCCAAATACACAAAACGATCAATCTCAATCAGTTTCTCGTTTCCTGCTGTTTCTCATTATTTCTGCAGATATCCTAAAAATTAAAAGTAAACACACAAACAAATCAAGGCAGAAGGCGTTTTCAGTGTTCATCTAATCCTCTCTCCTATGCAAGCAACTGATGAAGATACAACCAGGGAAAGTGAGAGAGCCCCCTGAGCGCGTGGAGAGCCAATTCACCTATGGGGACTCTGGTTTTAATTAATCTCCCTGCCTTCTTAGGGTGGCTAAAAGAGGAAAATCCAAGCTGGAAAACATCTGTTGCACCGCGGAGGCAGCAGCAATTCAAGGTAAAATCCTAAGGAACCCGAAGGAAAAATGCTTCCCGCGCTGCCGGCGCGGGGCGAGGAGCGAGGGCTGGAGTCGCGCTCAGCACCATGGACAGGGCGCACCGGGAGGGACTGGGACACGGAGGGATGGCAGGGAGGGGACGGGCGGGCCGGGAGAGGGGCTGCCCACCCCATGGACCCCCGAGACTGCCGCCCCATCCCCGCCTCGGGACCGCCCGGCAGCCGGCCGGGAGGGGAGCTGGCTCGGCGGGACGGCTTTCTTTGCTGCGTGCCAGCGCTCCGCTGTATTTTCCATTACTTGTCATGTCCTTTGAAAAGGGCAATGTGAAATTGGTTGTCAGTTTTCTTGGTTTCCTTTCTGTTATTTTTCTTTTTTTTTTTTTTTTTTTTTCCAGTTTTGCAAAGGAGGAGGAGACCTTGATGCAAGCAAAGCACAAAAATAAGGAAGAGAAATAGAGCAGTGTGCACTTCAGCCAAGAGAGGAAGCATCAGCCAAAATAATGCACAAAATAAAACCAGTTCTGGACCGTTCTAACCACACAGCTACTCATAACCAAGGACTTCCTCAGGGAGAGAACATCAGTGAAATATTTCTCATTGACACTGGTGTAAATCCAGGTGCCTCTTCCAGTATAACTGTTTTCTCTTTACAGTGCCAGAGAGCACAAATTTGACCTTGGTGATTTTATTAAAAATATATAAATTTTACAGAAAAAAAAAATTCTGCTTCTTCCTCTGTATTGTTTCTCTATCTGACAAATACTATTTTCTTTCACTGGCATGGTGGAAATCCTGAGCACATTACGATTTATTTCAGGAACCATGTAATTTTGCTTGCAAATGTCAAGTCCTGTTGTTCAGTATGGGAAGTGCCAGATTCAGAGCCAAGGCAGCCAGGTTGGCTTAAGCAACTGCAAGAAACGGTCTTCAAAGGCTATCAGACACTTGGTATTATTACACTGCTAATTTCCCTTGGGACACTCAATCTCTGCCTATAGGCTCCTCACAATCCCCTGCAAAATCTTCATGTCTGCCTCCCTCTCTTTATATCAATCTCTGCTTCCCTCTCCTCCACTATATTCTCACTTCTGTGCATCATCTCTCTCGCTCTGTTTTTCTTTTTAGTCATCGTGCACCACCATTAAGCCAGCTAAGGAAGAGAAAATGTTCCAGCCTCACTGCCTTTTCCTCAGTGCTCTACTTCCTTCAAAAAGCCAGGGAGCCAAATTAAGGGGGATACCATCACATCATATATGATGTTTTCAGGGTCTCTCTCATATTTTACTTTCAGGCAGTCAAACTCTGAACAGAACAATCTCAGTTACCTTTGGCTACTGCTGAGGTACAAGTGAGAAGAAATTATCTGCCCTCAATTTGTACACAAGATAATTTCATTTCTCATCAAATACTGTGTCTTGTAAGAGATGCAGACAGATGATGGACTCTGGCTGGTGTTTATTATATGCAGTGCAACAACTCCTACAATGCAGCCCTCCTTTTCTGCTCTATCTCTCTATTGATTCCCATGACATAATTAAATTGTGAACTCTGAAAGGGAAAGCCATCTTTCATTTCAAGTACTGCTCAGCATCTGGCTCAGCAGGGCTCTGAGCCCTTATTAGATCCCTAGCAAGGCTGCAATACAAAGAGTAAAGGGACTGCATCTGTCTGCTCACCAGCCCTGAGACTCCATGCTTGCCTAATGCAGGGGTCTTATATATCCAATAACACAATAGTTGGAGTGACAGATCACTACAGTGCTATTGTGCTGGAAGTGTTGTTATGAATATAAAGGATTGAGCCAGTTATTAATCATCTCGAAGCACTTTACACGGGCACAAACATAAATCACAGCACTCCATCCAGCTGGATAATTGCATTCTGCCACAATAAATTCCTTCTAAAATTTCTATCAATAGTAGTATTTCTTGCTTACAGTCCTAAACTTTATTCTTTGTTGCCTTATACCACTAAACAGGAGATGTATTTCTCTTCTGAGGTGATCAATTGCTTTCTATGGAAATTCAGATGTACACAGAGCCGCAGTATGTTCTTTATGCAGCTGTCAGAGAACTCTAAGAAGCCATTTCTTCATATTAAATTATGTATAAATGCACAATTTATTTTACTTTAAAGAAAATGCATGAACGATGTTAAGCAACAGAGTTCTTCAAGCAGCTTTTTTAAATGCCAGAAGAGTGAATATGGATTCCTAAATGATATTTATCCCGTTATGTCATCAAATCCAAAAGCATCCAGAAAAATAGAAAATACTCTAATCTCCTCCTAATGCACCTTTCAAAATCTCCACACAACTTGGACAGTTCTGAATATAAAATGGCAACTTCATTTGCAACTGGCTATTTATTATTTAGTATACGGTCTATATAGCTGTGCATTCCTTTATAATACATGAAGGAACCTTTTAATTAGTAAAGCAGGGAAGATTTGACCCTTTAGACAGCCACGCTGGAGAATATTTGGAAAGCGTTGTGGAACAGAATTTTCTGAAGCCTTGCGATGCCATTCACAGCTATCACTTAGGATTTATTCCTCAGAGAGAGCAGCTCCCCCTGAACACAGTAAGGTGTTTGTGTACAAATGGAAATGGCATACTGGAGCATTCCATGCTGGTGACAGGGCAGGTCATTTCCTTTGTTCAAAAAATTAAATAAAAATCACTTTCCAGCTGCCTTACACAAGTCCCGATGCACTCTTACAGCTTCCAAATAGAAGATAAATGGACCCTCTTTTCAAAACAATGTCTTCGAAATTATGTATTACACCTGATAGCATCAGTTTTGCAGCTATCTTTGGAAGCTTCTCTGGTTTAGCAGCAAACTAAAGAGATAAGCCAACACATACTAGGATCTGCATCGTTGCTTAGAAACAATCAGTTTGGGAATGGCATAATCCTATTAGTCTGAGGAAGACCAAAATTTTAATAGACTTCATGCAATTCAGATGCAAACTCTTCCTCTCAAATCAAATTTTACTACACATATAACAGCTTTTCTCTTTTTTTCCCCCTCCCTACTAAAGGGCGTACAAAATGCCTCATGGCATCGCAACAATGAATAATGATGTGCTAAACCTTTATTGATTTGCTTGGCATTCTCATAGACTCCCCACTCCCAAAACATATGCACTGAATTACACACTCATGTTTGCAGTATTAAAAATGCATTACATTCAAAAGAGAAGATTGGGGAACTTAAAGGACTGCTAATGGAATATAGAGGTCCAGATTATTCAAGCTGGGCTTGGCACAAGAGCACATCTGGGTGCACAGGAGGGATGCTGACACCACAGTTGTAGGCAACTCAATCAGTTGGCACGTCTGATTAGAGTCCTGCTATTGTGAGTGGAGAAACACCAGGATCTCCTGTGACTGAGCCAGAGCAGGGGCTCACTTCACAGTCCTACTCTTTCTCTGCTGAGTATGGAAGAAACCTCACCACCTGAAAAGGTGGTTGAAGTTGAGCAGAGCCTCAGGCCTACTCTGATGTATTTTCAGCTGTCTCAGAAGCCAAATCAACCCTGGGGCTGCTGCATCATGGGCAAGCCCTGTGCTCATGCTGTGGTGCCAGCGTGGAGGGAGCTGACTCCTCTCCTCAGCTCCGGATGGAGGTAGTTCTAGTGATGACTCACGAAGACAACTTTCCAAATTCTAAGTGATGCAGAGCATCAAGAAAGAAATAGAGGTTGAAGTCTGTAGCCTTGCATAGCTACATTTCCAATTTCAGGGGTACTGAACTAGGTGCAGAAATCCATGTTTATTCAGAGCAGCTCTCATTTACACGCTGAACTCCTTCCGCTTCAGCGGAGCAGAAACTTGTGCAAAGTGTACCATACACACAATGCTTTCCCAGTGGAATTACTTCCTCCCTCATGGCTGTGCCTGATGGCTTCAACCCAGCCAAGAAGGAGAGTTATCTAACCTTACTGTGTCAGTGTGAAATTCACCTATTGGCTGTGGCAGCTCCTCCTCAACAGATACCACGATCAAAGCTGCCATGACAACCCAGATTCAGTTTGTACCTGCTCGGCAGCCACACAAAGGATGGGAGCAGCCTTACCCACAGACCTGCTTTTCACCCCAAGACACTTCTCTCCGAGGCAGGGCTGAGACTTGCAGGGCAGGAATAATGCTGAGATGCAACTGATGTTGCCTGGGCTGAACTCCATTATCTCAGGCTGTCAAGCAAACTTGCACTTTCGACAGTAAAAGCATGAATTGCAGAAGTACAAATGGGAGATGATTCTCAAAAGGCATTTTTATAGCCAGCAGAAAGCTTCATGCCAATTGCTTAAAAAGGCTTTGAAAGTTTTCCAAGACAGCACAACAGAGGCCCAGATCACTCCTACTGGTTTAGCTTCATAATTGCCTTCTCTTTCAATACATACTTTTGTCTTTAGCTGAGTGTCTCCTGCCCTGCTGCCCAAGTCCTCTCTCACTGCCAGGAAGGGATGAACAGAGCTTCCTTCCCCACCCCACAAATGTGACCTGGCTGTTCTGAAGGTTGCTGTGGTCAGAAGTACAAGGTGCACTTATCCAGCTGTGCCCAAAAATATTTCCAACATTCCCAGCATGAAGTGTGATGGAGAAAGTCCAGCACTGAGGCACAGCACAGCTGACTGCCAACTCCTAAAACCTGGAGTGATCCCACAGCATTTGGCAATTTCTGCTTGGCCAACACAACACTCAAAAAGCTTAACCTGTTCTGTCACCAAGAATTACACAACCAGCTGAGAAGAGGAAGTGTTTGTGTTTCAGCCAGTTCCTCCAAGTGCTGGGTTTTACTGAAACAGGTTTCTGCAAGTAACTTCGATAAAAGATCATACTCTGAGCCCTAACACTCCTTCTGGAGATTCCCAGAAGCCTTTTTTCACCTGCATAATGTCAGTCTTCAGCCACTGCTGGAGGTCCAATGAATTTTTAAATGGAGCATTTGGATCAGAATTTTCTAACCTTCTTTGCTGCCATTTCTGCACATGTTGCAGAAGAGCTAGTCTGACCTGAGCTCTCAGTCAGACTAGCTCAGTCAGAGCTCTCAGCTCTGAGTCTAGACTATCCCACCCTGTTCTGCTTTTGTCTAGACCTCCTGGGCACTTGTGTTTCTACCTTGAGATCTCCAGTGGTGCTGTCCTCACTCCTACATCCAAGCACTGAGAAAATTTTGTGCTAGCTGCTTCAGAAGCGCAAAGCAATGGATAATAACCTTTTCTCACTTGTGTTCCTTAACCATTTTTCTCTTTGTAAGAAATTTGCCTTTTTTCTTGTCTTTTCTACACCTTCAGCACTTTAATGATTGGCCTATTTCTTATTTCTTGCTCTTTGGAATTTTTTATATATTGCATTTTTATCTTGGAAAGATTTCTTGTGTTGTTCAGTGTTTAGACACATGGTTCTTCCTTTATTAGTATGTTATTCTCAGCTGGTGTTATTATATATATGCATATACATATATGTGGGGTACAGCTGTTTGTGCAGCTGGCCGATCCTGATGGTCAGCTTTTGCTGGGAAGATTCAACACAATGTGAGAGTGATGGTGTGAAAGTAGCTCAGCCCCAATTTTTTTTTTCTCTAACTTTTCCTTGCCACAATCTGAAAGAGCCTTTCGGCGCCGGAGTCATAGCCCATGCCTTCCAGTTCCCACCCCATATATCCCCAAGCAGCAGGGGGATCTTTCAACTCCACATGTGATCTGAGCTCCTTTTACTTTGCTTGGCCCGCAGGAAGCTTGGGTTTGGGGTGGTTGTGGATGCTGTTCACATGGAAATGACTGCAGTCATCACAGAATGTTCTTTGGGGTGTCAATGCTCATAATGGACCTTTACGTGCAGTGCTGAGTTTCCAAGGTCTCGGGGCTGAGGTTAATTCACTTTTTTTTTTTGTCTGAACTTTCCTTAATCTGCTTAGAGCTTTCTTTTAAGCATGGTTAGTTGTAACTGCTTTTTATTTTTTTTTTTTTTCCCTAATGACCGGGCAGCTATGCTTGATCAGTTTTCCTTTTGCTTGTTTTCACAGGCTATAACCATAATGTTTACATTGACAGAAGCAATGAAGAGCTCTTCCATGCAGAATGAAGCCTCCATGTCTAAACACAGTGAACTGGTATAGAGGAAGGCAGGATGATAGGAAAAAGGGCAGAGTCTGACATGGCAGAGCCCAGGGCTGCAAACAACTCACCAATGGGCAGTCACAGAAATGAAGATCTGGGAGCTGCACAAAGCACATTTCAGGGGTAGCAAACAGCAAAGAAAAAGTATCTAACATAAGCAAGATATGGTTGCAATGCAGAGTGGCAAATCAAGGTGTGAACCAAATTAGCAAGTTTACAGAAATTATCCCAACTGGCTTCTAAGGGCAGGAGGAAGACTCTAGCAACCTGACAAGGTACACAGGGGTGCTGTTGCCCCCCATCCCCTTGGTATGAAGCCATCAATCTGAGCACCCAGAAGGGCAGTGGAAGGGGTTGGAAAACTCTGGAAGAAGGACCAGACACTAGGAGTGGATATAACAATTTTAGCTGTATTGTTGTTATTGAAACCTTTTCTACAGTAGTATTTTTTTTTTTTTGCTTTTATTTCCTTTCTTTTTTATATTAATTAGATCTGGATTAACAAGAATTCTTTTGATCAGATCATTTAGATTTCAATTTTGCTAACAGCAGATTCTTACCCCTACCCGGAGTGCTTCCTTTTTGTCCATAACAAGATTTTGAGCTTAACATGTTCAATAAATCCCCAATACTTTGGGGACTGAGGGAATTTCTGACTTCTCTCTCTGTTAACAGCTACACACACCAGGCACCTGAAGGCACTAACATTCTCACCATCTTCCCAGAGCAATGTGAGTGAGAGTGGGAAAGAGATGCTCAGCAGTTGCAGAGCTTCCATTACAGTCACTCGACTGGAGTAGCAGTTTTTCTGGAGCCCTACATAACCTCCCTGCTATAAAGGATTTTAATTCCTGTAAGAAACCTCACTTTTTCCCATGGCTCTGCAGTGCATGCAGATAATTCCCATCAGCTCCTAACAGCTTTGTGCTATGTGTTTTAATGGGCTTTTCTGAGCATGGCAGAACAAGGTCCTGAGAAGTGTGAGATCATCCCCAGCACCTTTGGTTTTGCACTGTAGCAAAGGGGCTGTAACGCTGTACTGAGATGGTTTTTAGCCAAGCACCACAGAGCAGAAGAAATCCCCAGCTGATATGGGACATGTAGGATCCATTATCCCTGTTCCCTGCCCACAGAGGCAGAGTCAGCTCTTAACCATTCTGGTTTTATGGTCATTTTGCCTGAGGAGAGCAATTTAAAGCAGGTGCAGCATCACCAAGAAATGAGGCCAGTGACCTGGAGTTTCAAAAGGATTTGAGCATCTAGATACAAGTAAAACCTTGCTGAAAATATGCCACACTCCTCAGGACACTCGTCCCTCTACTACTAATTACTTGGAACAGTTTTCCCCCTGGTTATTTCAGCCCTTACAACATTTGGTAAAAAAATTCCAGATCTCTGATGGAATTGATGAATTTAGGAGACAAAATGCCAGTGTTTCCTTCTATAAGCACTGAGATAATTCACTGAATTTCCAAAGCTGCTACCTGCAAATCTCACTCAATATCACCAACTCCAGTGGGAATTCAGCGCCTCTGAGAGTCCAACAAGGAACGAAACCACAGGCTAAAGACAAACTGCAGAGGATATTGGTGAAAGAAATTGAAGAATAGTTTTCTGAGAGATGTGACATTCCCTGGAGAAAAGGCTGTCCAACCTGGCTGCTGTATAGATTTTTAGGTTGCTTTTGTGAGAAAAAAAAATTCTAATTATGAATGTGTACAAAAAAGAGTGTTCACTGGCAGATTATCACCTAAATCCTTTGCAGAAAAAGTGAATTAAAGGGGAATCTGAGTGGGGAAAGAACAGTGTTTGGGTCAGGAGATCAGTCCCTTATGCGCTTTTTTATATGCTTTTACAATGTGCATGCATTTTCCTTGTGTTTCCCAACTTTCTTTCTGCCCTTTAATTTAAGGTTGCATGTTCTGATAGTAAATGTCACACAGCTGCAGAAAGGAAGTCACAGACAGCCTGTAATTTACTGCCAAGCATCACTCTGTAGAAGTTTGCAATTTGGGATAATGGTATTGTTCCTTCAATTCTGTTCTTGTAGCTCATCCTTCATTACACACAACACTTTACAAAGCCTTCTGTGTTTAGCAGCATTAGCCCCTCAAGCAAGAGATTACAGTAAGAATATTTAAAATTTTATTACTGCAGCTTTTTTTTCGAGTCCCTAGTGGCAGTAAGTACAAGGTATGAGTGGGTGGTGCCAGGAAAAATCATCCTTGTTTGTGTCAGGCAACAAATAAACCCCACATGTATAATACAACTTGACGTGATAAACCGTCAGTGCAATTAGCCCTTAGATTAGTAATTTTATAATTCAGCTGTTCAGCAATGACTCAAACCATTGTATGCCATCTTTCAAGATATAAATAGCTTTAGCAAGCAAAACAGACACCTGCAATTAATTGCTTCAAAATGCACTTTTCCATTCCAGATATCTGATCTTTTTCCTGATGAAACTGAAGATTATTTGAATTAAATGGACGGGCTTTACCCAAAGCAGTCTGAGGCTCAGATAGGAGTGTATAATCTGTGTCAGCCTTGGATGGAATGGGGAGGTGCACCTTTGCCTCACAATAGGCCATTTCTCTGGTAAAGAATTTGCATTTTACTGTTTTCCCAGGCAAGAAATGCATCATCTCTTACCTCTAAGGAGGGGTGTGGGTGTGCACAGAGAATCACTGCACAGAATCACCCAGGCAGGATTCAAAACAGACAGATCTGCTGTTTCTTCAGGTTAAAGCTTTGGTTTGCTTCTAATTGTGATACTGCTCAAATCCACATGGGATTCAGATTGGTGAAACCCAAATTTATTTTGATGTGTGATATTGGTCTTGTTGAGTTTGCCCACCAATGACTCCCTCCAGACACATTAGTTGGTGTCACCAAGGGCCCCCCAAGGATGGGGAGTGCTCAGCTCTGCTGCAGAGCCATTATTCACTGACCACATGCAATTGCCCAGGATCTTGGACACTGCACTTGGCTCACGGATTATTCTGCATTGTATCAGTACCCACTGCATCCTCCCAAGTGTTACAGCTAAATAGCTAAGCTTTTCCTCCTCTGTGTTCCAGTATGACTTTTTCTTTTCCCCAACCAGGATATTCCTTTCCTCTAAAGGAATCATATCCAGTGCCTTTTGAGGAGTCTCTGGTTGTTTATAAACCCACTTTATACCATAGCTAAAACCCCACTGCCTTATATCTCAGGTCTTTTTTCTTACCTTAGTACAATTAGAAAGAGGGAATCATGCAAGCAAGATCTTCATCTACTTCATGGAGAACTGACCCAAAACATGGGCTGTGTTCAGCCAAGAAAAGTTTTTCGAACTCTGGTAATAGATATAAAACAAAAACAGAAACAGGAATATGAAGGATCCACCTTTTCTCTACCAATCACTAGCTATATTTAATTGAACACCAGCTCAACAAAACTTTGTGATCTGATAATTTTTTTGAGTGGAATGAACTCAGACTAGGCAGTGAAGTTGATATGGTGTTTGTGAATTTAGATTTATTTTTCAAGACCAAATTTTGTAAGGTTTTGTATAGCAAATGTGTTCCTAATGAGGTTAAATATAGAGGTGCTATAATTAGAAGGTAGTTCATAATTAATCAATATTATAAAGATCTCCAAATGCTTTGGTGGATAATCATCATATATCATTTTAAATACAAGTAAGATTGGTTGAGAAAAAGTCATATTTTCAGAGCAATTCTTTAGATGATTTTTTTTTCAAAATGCATTGCTGTCTTGTTTTGACAAGATGAGAAATTCAGTTGCAGAAAAAAAGGAACTACAAGATTTTGTGAGAGGGCTGAAAAGAATCTACAGAAAATGCTTCCTTTGCTTTCTGGAAGTCTGCAGCCTCTGCCAGTAATTTTTGTGTGATTGGTCAGGAGTAAATCTAGCAGAAGTTTTACTCAGGCTCTGACTCATTGCAATGTAACAGAAGTGTCCTTTATGTAATTTTCTCCTCTTTTAGTATTAATATTTGCCTACTAAAGTAATTCCTTAAGTACAATATGTTTTCCTGTGCCTCTAGCATACCCTAACATAGAACTTTTACTTTGATTTCTATAGGAAATGGTACCTGTGGTTTTCAGAGATCTGTGGCACATGCAGCTGTGCAGGTATGAGGCATCTTTGGGCAGCAAGGTCTGTTTTGGCAGCCCTTCTATTCTAGGTATTTCCCATATTTCCTCAGCTAGCAAAGAGCTCCACAGCAGCAGAGAACCCCAGGAGACATCATGAAACCTATTTGAACAACACATGAAACACCAGTTGCAGAATAATTTCTGTCCTTGAATGGCTGGCCACATGCAGTTTGACCAGCAAGCCATGATGTCCATCTCCCCTACGAACAAACAGGATTAGATGGGGTGACACCTCAGGCTGGCTGTTAACAGCGGGAGACATTTCACTGACTAGTGCCTAGAGGAGAAGAGAGCCTGGGAGAGATGTTGCTTCTGCTTGCTGAGGACAGTTTACCACCAGAACTCAGCATTAAGAGATACCAGCCCTAGGAATAGCCTTTTCCAGATATTCCGTGGGTCCTTAGGGACTTGATTCTATCTCAGAGTGAAGGTTCCCTCACATCTCTCCTCTCCTTGTTAATGTGTCTGTGATACCTGCAGATTAGCACCTCACCCTCATCAGGCCCCTCTGAGCCCATCCCAAGAGTAAACACAGACACTGCTGGTAAGACAAAGCCCCATTTACCCACCAAGAGATAAATTCAGGTCTCTGTTAGATGATTTGCCAGCAAAGCATAAATACAGTTTTCATCTCAGCCCTGCAACACAATGTGTCTGTTTGCTTAGGCTCTCTTTCCTAAAACATATCTCTGCTCCCAGAAGGAAGGGCTGAAGGCACCATCCCACCATCATGGTGTCACCCTCTGCAATCCAGAAGCAGAAAGCTCTTCCCCAGTGTGGAGCTGGTTTATAGACCTTAGGACTGGAGTCAGATGTTAAAAAGCAAATGCTGAGAAGGATATTTAGGAGTCAGACTAAGGACTACCTGACACATCTACAGAGTGTCTTTTCCCTGGTCTCCAGACAAGATAATGTAATAGATTGCTATAACATAATATGTCCTGTAACTGATCACAGAGGAAAAACTGGTGAAACTCAGATATTTTGCTGTCTACTTACAGCCCAGATGCCCGTTTAAATATTTCCTTATTTCCATCCTTCTCCCTCCAGCAAATGTCACAATCAGCACAACAGAGCTTCTGAAGGCCTTGTTTTCCTCTGAGAGCATGAAGTAACCCAAATAATATCAATGGGCTGTGGCTAGAAAGTTTCACGAGGGAGGAGAATTAAGCCAGTTGAATAAACATGGATCAGCTTTGGCCATCACCCCAGGGTGAAATCTCTAGGTCACTTTGGCTGAAAATGACAGTGTGAAATGGGTCAGGCATTCAGGCCTTGGCTCCCCATTTTCCAGGCCCTAAAGTCAGCCTTCACAGACAAAGCAAGCAGGGAATGTGCTCCTGCTGACCCACTGGAGCTAATGGGCTCTGGGGGGGCGCAGGGGAGGGATGGAGCCTGCAGAAAGAAGGATGGGGAAAATCCATGCTCAGTGAGGACAGAGAGGGGGCAGAAAGGGAGCAGAGCACTGCTGCAGCAACGGTGAGGTCCTGCAGCACCATTCTACTGCACCCCAGTTCTCTGCACTTTGACTGAGAGGAATAATTGTGTTTTGAAAAGGCTGGGTTTAAGAGACACGATAAATTTCCTGACTGACACCTCCCTGGTAAATGTGTATAAATTCCCTTAGATAACATGCCACTTGCAGAATTACAGGCTGTGAGTGCTTGGGTAAGTTTTACTGCTTTGGTTTCAGGAGGCTGGCTAATGGCTGTGAAATTCCCTCCCAGCTCCTAGTTTGAGCACTACATCCACAATTTAAAAGCACTCAAATGTTTACCGCCATGTTAGCTAAAGAAAGAGGTTACATGGGCTGTATGTTATGTTATACTCCTTGATGGATGGAGCTAGAGGGATCTCAGAAAGCTCACTTCAGCAGCAAAGCTGTAACTTTAAGTGAAAAAATAGACAGAAAACCTTCTCCAGCAAAAAACCAGCCAAACCAAAACACACAAAAAAACCCAAAAAACAAAAAACCAAAACTTAACACATGAGCTTTGAGCACCAGGAAGAATAAAGTCCTAATTCTGCAAAGATATTATCAGCAGCCACTGCAGCACCCATTGTTTCTATTCACAAGCTCCCTCCCGTATCTTTGTCTCTTTTACTACATCAGTTTTGGGCTACTGAGAAATTCCTTGGTTCCCAAATCAGGCTGAAGCCACTGTAACCCCTGGATGCACTTGAAAGCAGCTGATTCTGATTTGTTTTTTGCTCAATTATCTCACATTTCCTCCCTTGACCTCTTCAAGAGATACCATTCAAACACTCTGAAAAGAAGCTCTGACTTGCTAGTTACATAAACTTCCAAACAAAAGGCATGCATAATTAGATCGCCCAAATTTGTGCAGTAGCAGAAGCCTTATTAACAGAGAGCAACCCGAGAAAGAGAGCTTTTTCTAACCAAAGCAGAACTACAGTGCTCTGAGGCTGAAATGCTGAGAACACTTGGACAGTACTTACCTACTGCAGTCCTGTAGATGACATAATGCTGTTAATTAATGGACTCCAGAGAGTCTCTTTTGTTTGTCTTTGTCTACAAGCTCATTTAAGTAAAACCGTTTCCATCGCTGACTTGAACTCTCTTTCAGGGGCCAATTCTGCATTGCATTTGCAGATGAACAGCCAGCACATAAACAGAGTAAAATAGCTGTATGGCTAAACAGGGTGATGGAGACTTTTTCTCCATCCCAGAGAGCTCAGCTCATTTGGAAGGAGTCCAGTGGCCTTGCACAGGCACAGAGTGGTGCCTCTGGAGGGTTGAAGAGCATGTTTGATTCAGATCTTGCATCCCTGCAGACACACAGCTTCAGTGTATTCTGGAAGAAAGCTGTGGGAGCACAAAAGGTGTACTTGAAACACAGCTGGGCCCAGCTGTGTGCAGGGACACAGAGTGTGCTGGGGTGTGCAGGATGGTGGAGGAGTATCTGAGTGTTCCACAGGGGTCTGCCTGTGAGCAAGGTGCCTGCTCTGCCATGGTAGTCAAGGCAGTCTCTGGCTTTTGGGGACAATTTTTCTTCTCTTAAAGTAAACATTAGCTTACCTTTGTTGGATGGTTGGCAGTTTCAAAGGGTGTGTCTACATGATTGTTCTGGTTTGGACCGCAAGTGAGCTTTAGAAAAAGTGAATCTCCTGATCAGCTCCATGGAGTTTCCCATGGACCCTAAACACTCTTCCCAGGATCCTGCTCTATAATTTAGGGGAGCTTCAGGCAATCAAACAATTGTCAAATTTCGAAGCTTGACAAAGCAGCTGTTTCCCTCCCAGAAGGTGATACACTTTGCTCTTCCTGAGCAGCAGCCCCAAAGTCAGATTGATGAAACCTGACCAGGAGAGCCTGGCAGGGTGGCAGTGGCAGGTGAAGTGAGGATGGATTTAAGCCCTCATGAACTTCTTCAATCTCGAGTATGTGCAGAGCTGACGGTTTCCTCATGGAGATGTGATGAATCCCAGGGTCACCAGAGCCTCAGCCCAGCTGATAGACTATTGAGCACCTCCCATCACTCCTTAACTGGGCCAAGGGCACAGCTGGGAAGGGGAATTCGATTTGAACACTATAGCTTGGTGAGGAAGTATGGATTTCTCTTTCTCTTTTATTTCTGGGTAGACATTTGCCACCCAATCCTATTTTTTTTTTTCTTAGAAAAGAGATACTTCAATGGATAGTCCTCTGGAAGTTAAAAGGAAAATATTTTCATAAAAAGAAAATCAATTTCTTTGGGCTCAAAACATCACTGGAAATTAATGTGCATCTAATAAGAAGTTCACTATCCAAAAGCAATGACGTGAATTTTGATGGTTTTTTTTGATTTTGATTTTGGGTTTTTTTCAGTCTGCATGGGTATTGTGAAGGTTCTCCTCCTTCTTTGTCAGAGGTAGAGGAGATCTCTGTGACTGCCCTGCCTGCCTGCAGCAAAGGCTCAATCACCCTCTTGTCCTCCATCAAAATGATTCAGCTTTCTGAAAAAGGCAAAGCAGGGCCTGCTCAGAGCAGACTCTGCTGCCCCTTACTGAAGCATGTTGCTCTGGGAACAGTCCTTTACAGGGTTGGGAACAGCAGTTCCATCTTAGAACACAATGGAACATCCTGGAAAACAATGTGTTTCTGGGAGCAAAATCTGGCACTGCCCAAATAGCCTTAGCCATGTCCCACATTCTCCTGGCTCTTCAGTGAGCCCCTTGGACACATCCCTGTGGTTGCTGCTTTCATGTACACTGACTGCAGCACCAGCATAGGGAGCAACCCTTCGTTTGATATTTGTACAGAATTTCACAGGATAATGTTTAGGGTTGCTTGGTTTTGGTTTTTTGGGTTTTGTTGCTGGTTGAGGTTTTTGCTTTTTTCGGGGTTTGTGGTTTTTTTGGGGGGTGGGTTGTTTTTTGTTTATTTTCTTTCAGAAGGTACCCTAGAAAGAAATGCAAAAAGAAATAAAAGAAGAAAGCCGAAGATGATGTTAACACAAGCTCTTCAGAAAAGCAATTGTCCTTTGGTAAAATGTCTAACATAAAGCAGTTCTGACCTAGGCAGGTGCTCATTAGAGGAAGAGAGTGATCCTACCTTTTGGGAAGCTTTCTGGTAGGCTGCTCTCTCAGCCACTTTCTCTAGCAGCAAACTAGAAATGGGGCTGCCTTGGTGCTTATGGCTTTTAGCTCTAGAGAACAAGTGCTCACAACTCTGATTTCCTGGCCATGCAGGGAAGGCGAGAAATCTATGAGTTTGTCTTCATCCCCCTGAGCAAATCTGCTACCAGCTATGGCGCAGAAATCTCCACTCTGTGCTTCGATGTGATGCCCTCTGAGATCTGGGAGAGGGGATCCTGCCCTCTCCTGCCAGTGCTTGATGTTAAACTGGATTCTCTCTGCCTCATCTTGCACTGTCCAGGACCTGCTGCATGCAGCCGGACACAGCCTATGGATATGAGTTTCTTGGGAGGGGAATGTGGGGAAGACCAAAGCTACCCAAGACCTGCTCCACTCTCTCCTCACAGTCCCACCCTCAAGGATTTCCCTGCTCCCATCCCTCCTGCTGAAGACCAGCCCACAGCTTTACTCTGGCAAGAGACTTTCTTGTTTGGTACCTGCCCCTTGACTTTCTCTGGCACCTCTTGAGTCCCTGTTGCCTCTCTGCTTCCCACAAAAGCCTGGCAGCCCAAAAGCCCTTGGTTCAGCAAAGATGCTGAGGGGATTCCACTGTAGCCTCTCATAGCAGGCTGCTCTCCTTCTCTCTGCCTTCTCCCTAATGCCTTGGGAGGCCATGCACATTCCATGGAGCCCAGCAGCCAACCTCGGTAAAGATTTTTTGTGGCTTGAAAATATTTGCTGGAAGCACCAGGGCACAGGAGGAGTAGAGGAGGCTGCCGTGTGTTGGACGCTTCAGTCTGTCCTTGGGCCATCTCAGGAACTTCTGAGCTTGGCAAAGTTCAGACCCTTTGCAGCTTCAAACAGTCTTGGCAGAAACAATGTCTGCCACTCGGGAGATTGGTGTGGACTGGAAGAAAGAGGCAGTTAATGCAATTCTGCTCCTTAACCTCCTGTGACAAGGCTTGGAGAGAAGAAAGGGAGAAAAAAAAGGTGTGATGGGAAGAGGAGGAGGAGGTGGGAAATAGCACTTTAATGAAGACTTTTCAAAATGTCTCGCACCTTGTCCCTGAATTCAGATGTCTTCCAGAAATGAACACTGAGGAAGGTGTTGCTGTTTTCGAGGCAGCCGGGGTGATAATGCAAGATACCCACACTGGTACATATGTTTTAGTTGATCTGGGCTTTTCCTTCTTTTGTTGAAGTTCAAAAAACATGGTTCAAAAGGTCTAAGTTTGCACTTCAGACCTTGGGAAAAAAGTTCCTTCCCTTGAGGAAGGCTGGTTTTGTGACAAAATCAATATTTTTCTTCTGTGGGGCTGTTAGAACTGACTTTACAGTGAATAATATTTAAAACAGTTTGGCTAGAAGACATTGCAGCCCTTTTTGTGTTGCAACACACTGGAATACCTGAAATTATCGTTCGGGTAAAGCAGTCTTCCCAAGACCTATTGACAACCTCTTGGGATAAACCCATGGAAAGGACACCACGCTCCCAAGGTGAGGGATTCTGAGATGTCTCCTTCTTCTCTCTTGGCCAGAGCTCTGTGCCTACCTTTTCCACTGGCTCCCACCTCTCAGGACAGGGCTACAGGTCCCCAGAAAATCCACAGGGAATCATCTCCCTCTTATGGTGCGATCCCGTACTACACTTGGGTGCGCCTCTCCCAGCTCCCCGGGGCTTGCTGGAGCGGGCAGGCAGGAGACTCGGCACCAAAACCATGGCAAGAGGGATCTAACGTGGGGATGGGCTGGAAGATGGGAGAGGGGACAACTGCCGGGGAGGAAAACGAGGGCAGAAAGGTGATGATGAGTTTGATCAGTCTCTGAGGGAAATGGGAAGGGGTGATCACCCGCGGCTGCTGAGGACTGGAACCAGCGATGCAGAGCTCCCAGACAGTCCTTTCCACACCAAATCTAAAAATATTCCTTCGTCCCGAAGGCGTGCTGGCTGTGGCTGTGCTGGGGCAGAAGGTCTCTCCGCACAGGTAAGGGAGCGGCACAGGTCTCTTTGCCCATCGGACAGGTGGGCACTCACCTGGCAGCACCCGGTGCTAAGGCTGGAGGCGTCGCCATCACCAGCCCACCTTAACTCTCACCAATTCCGCGTATTTCTTGTCGGCAGAGCTGCTCTGCCTGGCAGAGCCTGCAAAGCTCTCTCAGGATTGGGGGCTGTGGCTGGGACCAGGCAGGGCAGGAGCCAGGGAGACCGCTGTGCCCGCAGCCCCAGCTCACAGTCCCAGCTCACAGCCCCGCTGCCATCACCAAGGGAGATCACCTTGCACATCTCCATCTGATGCCTGCACAGGGAAGAAGTGAACTAAGCTTGCCAAAGCAATCCTTGCAGCTGCAGGGAATGTCAGGAAGGCTGGGTCAGCGCTGGCTGCTGGGCAGTGCCTGTCCAGGAGGCACAGCAGCTCTCTCTGCTCCTGCTGCCGGTCTGTGCCCGGCTCCTGCCCAGGCCCCTTCCCCTGACTCGGCTGCCCACCTGCTCTGAAGGTGCAAGCCCAGAGCCTCCAGCACAGCAGTCCCAGAGCAGTCAGGCACAGAGGCCGATCCTAGTTTCCATCATTGATCTGATAAATGGGAAACCTTCATGCAACAATTGCTGCTCTGTCCATGCACCAGTCTTCAAAGAGGAATGCAAGTTCTTCCCCGTGTTCAGGTGACTGCGTTGTTTGCAGAGCTCAGGGCAACTGAGGAGAGCTCACTTCATGATGAATATTCAGAGAGGAGAGCCAACCTGGGTTAATAAGAATTTACAGTGAAACTGGTTACATTAATTTAAGAATATTTAGAGATAAAAGCCAACCTAGGTTAGCAAGAATTTACAGTGAAGCCGGTTACATTAACTTAAAAACCAAGCTGTCCCATTTGCTCTTCACACTCTATGATTTTCATAGACCTCTCCAAGTCTGACTGGTTACTTTAAAGCCAGACTATCTGTGTCCAGTTGACACAAGCAGCACTCAAAAATGTAGCTCAAGCGCAGCACTCAGCAGCAGTGCAGGGGCAGGTGCCACACACAGGTGCCAGGACCTCACAATGTGGGCACACCCTCCTCACAGCCCATAGCAGAGGCACTGACCTGCCCCAGAGCTCCTCTCTGCTTCCCACTCCCCACAGCTCAGCTAATCTGACACTTATGAAACACACCTTACAGCCAGGTGCTCATCCTTTGAGATGGATCTGAGAGGTATCCAGGGGTTGATGCCTGGGGCTGGATTTCAGGGGCTGCTCTTGGGCTTGGTCCTTGTCTGCTTATTTTGCCCCTGGATTAAATCATCTTGATGCACTGCAGCAGGAGTTAAGGGGAAAAGCTGAGCAGAGTTGGACCTGGGTTTATATTTTGGCTTTGCTCATCCCTTCACAATCCTGAAGAGTGGCCAAGTGCTTAAGTGCTGTTCATTTTGTTGGGTACATTCTTAACAGTGTGAAGGCTCCTTGCTCAACAAATCAGCAATAAAGCTAATGAATCTCAAGGTGAATTCCAATACACAAGAGATCTTCTATTTACAAGTTTCCCCACATTTTGCAAAAAATGAAAGCTGCAGTTCTCAAGTAATGGCATGAATTTACAGACTAGCAATAGTAGCCTAGCTTCCAACTTCCCATTAGCACAAGGAGTGGGTGGAAAATAACTCACTTCCAAACTGCCCAAGTACCTTCCCTCTAGTTCTGCCAGGAGACACCACACATGGGCAGTGCTGCTGCACCAGTCATGTTGCTCTCTGGTGAAATCCCTGGACCTGTTGATCCCCACTAAACGAAGGCAGAAAGGAGGAGATAGGAATCTGTAAATCCTGGATCCTCATTTTCAAGGATTTCTCCAGGCTCCCAGTCTTGCTCAGTAAAAGATCAGTATTCACTGCAGCATGTGTCCTGCAGAAGAAAGATTCCTTGCAACCTACAGTTCCCTGCTTGCCCTTCACGTGGAGTTAAAACAGGACCTCTCATTAGCCTCTTGTCTATTTTGGCTTAATAGGGTATATCTCTAATCACACTGAAATTATAGGGAAAAAGAAAAAAAAAATCTGAATATTTATTTGCTATTCTGGAGTAACAGTCTCTGTGTAATGCTACCTGCAGTTAAATTGGATGAAAATAAAACAGAGAGAGAATATGGAATTTAATGGATAGTCATGGTACAGCAAGCAGAGCTAGACACGTTCTACTGAAGTCGTAATTTAGCAGGGAAAGTGTGGAGTGGAGAGAAGAGCAAGGATATCTACTGGGAGGTGGTGATGGAGAGGGAAGAAAAATACCTGCAAAGAGATTTGTGAAAATCACCAAGTATTTTGCTCACAGCCAATGTCCTATTCATGCTTCCAGTGCACAGCTGTGTGGGAGGTCCCTGTCACACCTGGAGGCAGCGTTTGGATTATTAGGATTTCTTTGTGTGACCATCTCCTCCCAAGCCAGCTTTTAAGGAGCTGCAGTGGCGGAAGCTGCACGCAGCAGGCTGGGGCTGCCAGTGGCAAGCTGCCTCTCCCCGGGCTGGTGGCAGCCACGTGGCACTGCTCCCGGCCACTGACTGGGTGACATTTCATTCTGTGTGAATTACACCTATTACAAGTGAAGGAGCAGCTGGAAATTCATAGAGCCATAACTGGGAAGGCCGAGGGGCCACTGCCATCAGCTGCCCAAGCTCCTGTATAACTGGCCATAAAATTGCAGCCGGCAGCTCCCACATCCAGCCTGGCAATTTGCGCCCGAGCAGGAGTGAATCTGAGAGAAAGCCACTCTGTCTTCATTAAAATCCCAATGTGTGCCACAAATCCTGGCTGAGAGCTCCTAAGGGCTAATGACTCTCACTGAATTCATACCTTATTCTTGCTTTGGGATTGCTCCTGCTCACAGGGTTCCTTACCTGCATTACTTCCAGAGCTCCCCTCCTAAAACCAAACCTCATATTTCATTGTACTGGTGTTTGGCAGGCTTGGAGACCAATGCTGTCTGTGGACTAGAGTCACACCTTGCCCAGAGCAAACAAGGGGCAGGGGATCACCCACCCAAAGTGTTAAGGACATTCATCCAATATATTTTACACAAATTATTTGCTGAGCCCTCATCTAAAAGGGCTCAGCAGGTGCTTGTGCCCCCAGTTAGGGCATACAGGGAAAAGCAAGAAGGAGAGGGAGAGGGCTGACCCAGAGCTGATTAAGGAGAAGAGTGCTGGCAGTGTGACAAGCCTCACTGGGGACTGAGGACTGAAAGAAACCAAACCAAAAAGAGCACGTTTTGGGAAGCACCGAGTGCTGAGGTAAAAATGAAGAAAAGGGGTTTGAAAGAGAGGTGCCATGTGGGGGGAAGCCTGTGCCTGGACAGAGGGCCAGGAAGCTGCTCTCAGCTTCCATGCTGGGAGCAGGGAGCTGGAGGAGGCAGCTGCCAGTCCCCAGGGCACAGCAGAGCCGGGCAGGGCAGGGGAGCAGAGGGTTTCTCAGCGTTCAGAGCAGGCAGAACCTGACCTCCCATTCCCATGGCAACCCCAACCCTCGCAGGGAGGCAGACAAGGCGTTAATTCCCCAGCGAAGCCATCTCAGACCCTCGGCACGCGCGAGGCAGCCGCCTCTGGGTTGCTGGGGGAACCGTAACTTTTTAATCACACTGCATTAAGGGTTGTATTACTCTGCATATTTATAAGGGTTGGTTAGTCAGATTCAGAGAGAGAGAGAGAGAGATTTGCTATTTTTACTGTGTCTTTCAGATTACCCCAGACCTTTCCCTGCATGGATGCTGGTACAGGTGACCAGGGTACCACTGTTGAGGGCAGATGGGATGCAAAATAGTTACAGTGTGTGCAAGCAACACAGCAAACAGAGATGCTAAACAGAGAACTGCAAAGTATGTGAAGGAGGGAGATCACTGAGGTGGTATGTCAGTGCCTAATACTCATATTCGTGTGGCTTTTGAGTGAAAAGACAACTGGGATAAATTTTAGCAGGGTGTTTTACATAAATGGTAGCTACAAACACATCAACAACCAAAAAGGATGACAACCAAAGGGGTAAAAAAAAAAAAAAAAAGCTCAAATAGCTGCTTTATGGAAAGACTGAGGAACAAATGCAACCCAGATGACTCCAGGGCCTTTGCATATCTCTGTTATTCCCACTCCTGGCCTGTTTAGCTTTGCTCAAAGACCTGTTTGGAAAGCTTTTAGAAAAACATCAGCATTAGTCTTTGTTTGAACCAGCTGGAAAAAATGACCTTTCCTAAACATTTGGAAAGGCACAAGAGTGACTGACCTAAAGAAACCCTTGGAGGTTGTCCTGGACAACAGGCTCAGGCTGACTTGTTTCCTCAGACGTAGCTGTAGTGCTTTAACATGTCCCTCCAAACTTTCACCCCACAGACCTGAGTATATTCAGGCTTCCTGCTGAGCCACTTGGCCCATTGGACTGGCTGGAAAGGGCAGTGTGGGATGCCAGGGCCAGGCATCTCCTTGGGCCCTGGCAAGGACCAAGAGAGGTGCTGTGAGGCCGCGTGCAGCCCACGCAGGGTGAGTGGTTTAGCTGCCCCTGCCAAACCTTACAAACAGATGAGCTCATGCCAAGCAAAGTCTCTTCTGAAAGTACCAGGAAAACCAAAAACTGTCAGCTTCGTGACACATGCTTTGGAAAATCCCTTCCAGTGCTCCAGTCAGCCCAAGCTCCATCCCAGACAAGCTGAGCAGCTGGCTCTGCCTCAGCCTAGGCTGCTGCTGCCAGCCCCATCTGTGGCAATGACGTGTCAGGATAGAAACAAGATTTGCAGCTCCTTTCCTGCACTGGCTGCTGGGTCTTTGAAGAGGACTGTGGGCACCAGAAGCACCAGAGACTCTGCAGGGGGTAAGAGCTGGTTTGTTTGTTCCAATGTAATAATTATTGGGAAGAGAAATCAAAAACAAGAGCTAGTAGCTTGTGTACCATGGTGGGTTGCACAGATTGGGGTGCTCCCACTGCTCATGTTTGTCCTTTCCTCCATCTGCTCTCCTTTCTGTCTCTGCCAACTATTCTACAGCTCCCTAGGCCCTTCCCACTCCCTTCAGCAATGCCCCAGCTCTTGGTGGTACCTGCACCAGGAGCTGTGGCAGCAGCAGCCCCAGGGGCTCTTTGCTCTCTCATCGCCTCCTCTAACCCTGCCAGCTCTTACTCACTTTGCTCCAAGGCTGATGATTTCCAAATTTTTGAAGATTTTGGGCTTTGACTGTCAGGCAATGACCAGGCAAAGGCATCCCATATCAAAAGGCTCCAGCTGTGCTGGGCAAGTGGCCACAGTGCAGGACTGAGGGGGCTGAGCAGAGCACATTTGCCAGGCTGCAGCCACAGAATGACCTTCATGTGGTGGCTCAGGGACAGCTGCCCCCGCTGTGTGAGACTGCTTGTCATAGAGGAGCAGTCACCCTTGGTCAGACCAAATGTCCACCCGACCCCACAGCTTGTCCCTGCCAGCCACAAATGCCATGTGAGGAGGGTGAGGACAGGGTGAGCCCACTGCAGCACCTTCCCAACCTCTCCTCCCCACCCATGGTGATCCAAGGGACCTCCTGGGCTGGAATTGGTGTCTCTGTAGGCAATAGAGTTTAATTTTTTTCCTTTCATGACTTTTTCCTGCCACGTTTTGAAGCTGTGGCTGGCACTGGCAGGCTCCCATGGCAGAGCCCCACTGTGTAATGACATGCAGTGTGAAAGCACCTCTCTGTTTTGAAGCTGCTGCCTCCTGCTTTTGCTCCATGCCTCCAAGGTGTTGGCTGCGAAAAGGCAACGAATGGCCATGGCCTATTTGCTGTCCCCAGCCTTTTCCTACCACTTTTTTGGCTGAAAACCACTCCCTTCTCCCTGCTACTGCTCTACACCTTCAACCAGGAACTGGCTGTCTGGGGTGGGCTGTTGCACTTGGCTGTGGGACAGAGGCTGAGAGCCTGTTCCTGGCCCAGGCTGGCACCTGCAGCTGCACACAGCGAGCCACCAGTGCTGGCCACAGGGCCAGGCCAGGGACAACGCTCACACCTCACCCCAAAGCCC
The DNA here is from genome assembly GCA_013400585.1 of Chloropsis cyanopogon. Taxonomy (NCBI): domain Eukaryota; kingdom Metazoa; phylum Chordata; class Aves; order Passeriformes; family Irenidae; genus Chloropsis; species Chloropsis cyanopogon. The sequence goes on along the minus strand of WEZZ01008168.1, from coordinate 17,738 downwards.
TTCTGCAGTCACTGTCAGCGCTGTGATGCCTTTATTTTTCAGTGCCCTTTTCTTCTCCATTCAGCCAGTAACTTAGAAGCACACAAGATATTTTTAGACCTAACTTAGAAGTGCTTCAGGTCTGCAATTGGGTGACTCAGCTGCCAGTGCTGTTTACTTTAGTTTTACAATCAAACTGGGCAATTACAGCCCTGAACAGCTTTTAGAGACCGCGTTTCCTTGTCATGCTGTCAGAGCTTGCACGCAGCGCTGTCTGTAAAGCACTTTGCCCACGTGTCTGAAGGTTTTCTAAAGCAGGTGGAGAATAAAGCCCTGGGCTGTCACACCTCTTTCCTCTGTCTGCTTGTAAATCCACCTTCCTGTGCCCTTTGTAACACCGCCTCATTGCCAGAGGATCCGGCACGCTCTGCTGGGGATGCTCCCCAAGATGACAGCTTGCAAAGGATTGCTGCAGGATTTGGGTCACGGCCGGGGTGCAAGGTGGCATTTTCTCCCTAATGAAAGTCTCTCTCACAGCTTTTTCCTTTCAGATGAAGAAATCTTTGCAGCTCACAGAGCCATTTGTACTGGTTTAATGATGCTCAAGACATTTATCCTGGGGAAGAGTTCTGCCTGAGCTCCCTGTTTACTTCAAACCCGCTTATTTATAACAACCTTTCCTCCGGTTCTTGAATCCTTCACCTGCACAAACATCTCCTCTAGATCATCTTTATTGAACACAGTTAAGTGTAGCTCATGGGGTTATTGAATTACAGGCATGAACTTAGCAAAATGAGATAAATCACTCACATATTAGCCTCTCTCTATTAAACACATCTCACCCAGAGGCATTTTTCCATAAAACAGTAACTATATATCAAGCATTTGAATATTTGAAGCAGCTAAGGCAGGCTTCTCCCAGCAGGAAGGCACACAACAGGAATGTAGCAGCCCTCTCTGAAGGTGTTTTACTGCCTAAAATATTTATTAGAAACAGCACCCTCTGTGTGAGGCTTGATCAGGAAGAGCCTGAGAGCTGCATTTGCTCTGATTTGTATCAAATTCTCTTCCAGGCAATGTGGCACTAAGTGGAGATGAGCCCTGGCAACCCCCCAGCCTTGATACCCACCTCTGCCCAGCCCCTGGCACAGCAGGGACAAAGCCCTCCCTGGGCTCACTCCTCAGAGGGCCCCTGCCAGGCACCAGCTCGAGAGGGACATTTTGTCTTGGAGAGTGAGTGGAGCTTGGTTTGGGCAGGAGCAGCACTAGGAAATGTTGATGCCACCTGGGAATGCAAAGGGGACTCAGCTGTGGGCTCAGCCCCTGGCATGGGGGGGAGCAGCAGGTCCTGGTACTGCCCCAGGTCCTGGTACTGCCCAGCCCCAAACCACATCAGCGCCTGCTTGCCCTGCAGCACCCTTGCATTCATGCCCCTCCAAAGTATCTCCAGAATATTGGTTTGCTTTTCTCTCCAGGTAGGTTTCATTCCGGCACACCTTTTAACTTCTTTTACCATGGCCTCAGCTTTGGTATTCTCAGAGTCCAGGACATATCCATGTATAACCTTCCCTGCTCTGTGCTTTGACGTTTCTCAGGTTTTGGGGGGATTTTTTCCCCTCCCTGTGTGACTTGGAAGCCTGAGGGGATGTGTGATTGTTTACGTGGGAGATCCTGATCCCCAACTGCATCTGCTCTGAGCCATTGATGCTGTAAGATTTTCAGATCAAAAGACTGACTGAAATACCAATGGGAAAAAATAATATACATATATATAATAATCTGCCCTGATACATCACTGTGAAGATCAATAACCTCTCAGAACAGACCATATTCTGCATCACTGCTCCTTATGCACAGGATTTTGTTCTGAACAGCTCTTGGATATTAACATTTTATAAATAATTAGCATAATCAATATTTTAATTCCTGGTATTATTAAGAAATACACAAGGATCAGCAAAGGTGTGTTTGTAACCTCATGGAGCACAAACTACCCTGTTTAAATACTACTGTTTAAGGTGCTGCTCTCGAGGAAAGTAATTTTTACAATCCATTAATTAGGTTTCCAGCCAGTGAAAATGGTTTTCAGTGCAGATGTTTAACTCTTTTCTCTGGAAATGCTTTTTATTAAGGAATAACCTGCAGATTCTATAACAGTGATGACATCTCTACATTCCAGTGTCCTCTGGGGAGGACACTGGGGCTTCTCTGCCCCATTTTGCAATGTTCTTTAAAAAACTACAGTGGAAACAAAAGCTGCACCACTCCTTCTGCTGCCTGTTGCCCTGCACCCTTCAGGACCCCCCTGAAATGCACGGAACCCCAGGAGCAGCACTTGTGCCTGCAGCGGGATCAGTCACTGCCTGTGGGCACGCGCGTACAACGTGCTGGAACCAAACCAGGGGGCAACTCCCCCCTTCATGGCCTTTTGGTCAAACTGCAGGTTTGTCATACCCACTTCATCCTCCAAAATCCACTGTCTCCAAATCCAGATTCTGGTTTGGGTTTTCCTCATTCCTTTGCTGGTTTATGGACATTGCATGGTGCAGCACAGGTTACTCCATTAAAACACAAACCTCTGGGATACCATTCCTTCTTGTTCCCAGTGAACTGGATTTCATACTTCTTATTCTCTATTAAAAAAAAAACTCAACAGATAGAAAAGTATGAAGCTTTCATGATAATGTTTTATGTTGATCCATTTTCCCTGCCTTCTTTCTTGCTGGAAACTAGAATCATTCTTAAAGCCATCTCCCACTCTGTAATATTTTAACCAAAAGGATCCATCTCCTGTAAACACCACCCAGCATGTGCTTCAGCACCTGTGTCACCAACTTACCCCATGACTGTGCCTCACTGTTCACATACCTGAGATGATATTTCGTGGGCAAGGGCACAGCAATAAATCCCCAGGGGGCTGGACACAGGATTGCAGATCCCAGCAGACACTGGAAGCACCATGAGGAACCAGGTGCTGTGTAAGGCAGCTGCAGGACATGAGCTGGTCTCCTCCTTCAGCCCATTAGGTCTGCCTTCTGTCCAACTTCTCAGTTGGACAAAAGGAGGTTCTCCAGCAGACTGTCCCTCCTGACAGTGAGTCCCCACAGCATCTCGTGCCATCGACACCCCACTGAGTCCCAGGGCACCAGGCCAGCCAGCCTGACTGACCAGCACCCTGCTGCCCACAGCCACCACCTTCCCTCCTCCCCTCAGACCCACACAGCACTTCCCTTCTTCTCCTCCTCCTGAGGAGCTGGAGAAGTGTGTGATTGCAAATGACAGTCTCACCTCTTCACCCATGGGGCCCGGCTGGATGAGATCTGATCAAGCAGCTGCTCATCAGTACCGGGCACTGTCTGCCCATCACTCAGGAGGCACAGGCTGCTCTGTGTCAGAAGCACCCACAGAGCTCTCCCAGCAAGGCCTCCCAAGACCCTGAGGGGATTTTCAAACCAGCTGGTTTTGTCCAGTGTGTTGTATTTTTTTTTTCTTTTTTTGCACAGCTGTATTACATACCTGCATGGCTGGTGGGAGTGGAATATATTTTAGGAGTATATACAGGGATTTCCTGGGCTGGGACATCATGCTCCTTTCACCTTTTCTTGGTCTGAAAGCAAGTGGGGCAGAGAGCCAGAGCACAGCCTGTGCAGAGGACATCAGGAGTGCCCAATGTGTGCATGAGCTGTCTGCATTGAGCTGAGCACATCTCAAAGCAAACCCCCCCCTCATCCCACAGGGATCATTGCTGGCACACAAATGCAGGATTTATTCTTCTCCACAGTTTGCTGAGTATCTCCATATTCTGATCAACATGGCTGAAGCAGGTGTGAAGAATGCCAAACAATATATCCTACTGTCTCCCCTGCCCAGGTAAGGGCACAAACTCACTAAGGTGGAGCTTGGCTAAAGAAGGAACTTCACAGGTCCCTAAGTATACTTGAGAAACACTATTAACAGAAACAGAATTTTGGTTTTAGAAGGTGATCAATAAGAGCAGCTCTTAGCACACTTGGCCAGCACCAGTGGGAAGACCAGCCAAATACTAAAGGCAACCCTGCATAAATCAATGTAGGACACAGTCAGATTTTGGTAGAGTCAGTCAGAGAAGGAATGAGCTCCCATGAAAGACAGGTGCTCTTTACACCTCAGGCTAAGACAAGACCTTTGGGCCTTCTCAGTGTAACCATGGGCCTTCCATAAGCATCTGCTCAAGGGCTTTTCACCTGTCTCAGCACTCCTGGGAGCACGGTCTGTACACAAATCCCTACTTCATCTCCCTCCCTCCCTTGGTCAGCCACTGCATTGCCCATGTACCTAATGGGGTGTCAGAGAGGCAGCTGCTCTTCACATACTCTGGGTGACACACTGTACAACTCAAAGCTCCCACAAACATTAAACAAAGCCTTGCTCCAAGGATGTGGCAGCTTTCCCACATCCCCCCTTGGCTGAGCAAATGGAAACACTTCCCAAAAGCACATGCCATAAAGCCAGTCCTTGGTGGCTCTGTGGGCTCAGGGCTATGTGCCAAGATGTGCTGAGCAGCTTAAATAACAACCACTCCTGCACTAGCCCTTTCACCACCTCTGCTGGCCCAGGCCACTACTCAGTCCACCTACGTAGGACCAGAAATGAGAAGGGATAGTTAAATTCAGGATTATTAAACTCCTTGAGAGCCAAGGAAAGGCACCCTAATCCTGGCAGGCTGAAAAGTACTCTTCAACATCTTGTGACATGGGAGCTTTCAGAGCAGTGATGGAGCTCATCCAGGTTCCCATCCTGGGCTGGAGCTGGCGTGCAGCACCCCAAGGCAATGGCTTCATTAACATCAGTGCCAGTGCGCAGTTCTGCAGCACAGGATCCCTGCAAGTACAGACAGTCCTCTGCAGACAGCTCCTGCCATCACTGAAGCCAACCACCAAGATAAAGGCTGCCTGAAATCCTCGAGGAGAGGAACCTATCACAAGAGACCTGGTGGAAACAGCAGCAGCTTTGTTTCTGTTTTCCTTTCAAAGGGTAAGCGCCTTTTTCTCTCTCTATCCTGCTGCTGGAGTAGAGTTTGTACATCCCATCATTCAGATGCCTGACAAACTATTTCACAGAGTGTTCTTTATCCATAGCTGTGACAAGCAAATTACACTGATTTAGGCTCATCTACCTTGGTCTCCAGGGATGCTGGATATTAAACTGTCTCAGAACTGGCAGCCTGAAGCACTGTCACCACTCAGCCTGAAGGAAGATGCTGGGATGGCTGCCCTACTCAACAAAAAAAGGCTGCTCCATTCAGGGGAGGAACTAAAATACGATGAAGGGACCACATTACTCATTCCTTCTGCAGAAATGAGGCTCATATTAGCCATGGCAGTATTTACTCCAAATGGCAGGTCTGCAACTTCACCACTGGCTCCAAGAAATACTTTATGTCTTTCCTTCCTGATATCCAGTAAGTCCTATGAGATCCTGCAGGCTCGATTACCCCACTTGAGGGCAGCCAAACTGCTGCACCATGCCCACAAAATGATCAACAGGCACCACACATGAAAGGCAGAGATCACAGCTGGCCTTTCAGTGAAGCCAGAAGAGGGTTTGCCCAGCAGTGGCTTCAGCATGAAGGAATCATAGAATATCCCGAGCTGGAAGGGACTCACAAGGATCATCCAAGCTCAACTCCTGGCCCTGTACGGGACAACCCCAAAAATCACAGCACATAACTGAGAGCACTATCTAAGTGCTTGAACTCTGGCAGGCTTAGTGCCATGGCCCTTCTCTGGGAAACCTGTTCCACTGTCCAGCAACCCTCTGGGTGAAGAACCTTTACCTAATACCCAGCCTAAACCCCTCCCTGAAAAAAAAGCTACAAGAAAAACTGAACAGCGGCCTACCCCTCAGCTGGGCATTGCTTGGGCACTGCCACAGGCAACTCAGGGAGTGCACTGAGTATTTTCCTATTTGCATACATATACACAGGAAAGAACAGGACAAAACCACTCTTCCAGTTCTTCCTTCTAGGAAGGTGGGACTGCTCCTCCCACCATTAATGCTGATACCCTCTTCAAAAGGGATCAGTGCAAAAGTTATTTATTTCTTCTAAAAGCAGCTGGGTCTTTATTTGGTATGATAAATGCAGAGCTGCCACAGGCCAGGCTTACTGGGAGTGCCAAGGTTAAGGTGCAATAGCCCATTTATCTTCACAATCAAGTTAAGCTTGTAGCCCATTTTCAACATAAGCCTACTCTAGCAAAACAATTTGTCCTTTAATCAGAGCAACAAAGCCAGGCTCCCAGACTCCAGCTATTTTAAATGCACTCAGATGGGTCCAGATAATTGTTAGTGAGTAAGGAAGAGCTTTGAAGTTCTTGAATCCAGTAACAAAAGCTGAGCCATGTGAGGAAAGAAGCACAGCTTGCAGGATGGCTGCTGCTGCCATCTCCTCACAGGAATTTGTAACTCTTCTATTAAACCCTGCTCAAAGGTGCTTTCTTCTCCTCCCCTCCCTGTAACCCTCATGTAAAAGCCTCATAAAGAGCATAACAACAGGATTTTTATCCAGTTCAGAGAAGTAATGTAGAGCCTTGCCCTCAGTATTCCTAAAGCCAGTATTTAAAAGCTTATTTGATGCAGAAGATCCCTTAAAATTATCATGAATATGATGTGATTGACCTTATCTGAAATAGAGAAACATACCCTGTCTTCAAGGTACCAGAGGTTATACCAAGCATTGAAAAACTTTTTCTTTCTTAAAGAAAAAAATCTCAAGTACCTCCTAACAAATGACCAGATGACTGAGACATCAGTACAATTCAAATATTAAGATTTGACTTCCCTGTAGGATCTGTTTGCTGATGTAATCTGCAATATATCTACTACAAATGAGAACACAAGTGAACGAACTCGAATAGCAGCCTATTCAAAACTAAATGCAGAATATAATTTAGTTTTGTTGTAATTATTTGATAAGCTGCATCTTTATCTCAAATACATTCTTACTAAGAAAATTAAATTCAAGCATAAACTAATGGCAAGAGCACCTTTTGTCAACTGGGTGCATTTCCTTTTGCAGAAATGAAATTCAAACAAGCCTGCTGCTTTTCAACTGTAGACATCACAATATAGTGGTATCAAATAAAGTCTGCTATTACATGAATGATATTATCTATTATGCATTAATATGAATATACATCAATAGGAAACAAAAATCTGGGCCAACAGCACTTTAGCAAAAAAAAAAAAGCTACTCTTGGCACCATCTCAGTACCTGGGAACAGTCTGGACATACTGAACGGGCAAGCTTAAAGCATATATATAAATTAAGAATAAAAACTGAAAATGCTTTCACTTGAAAAGCTAATCAAGAAGTGTAAGGCACTCCCATCTATATATTAATTTGTTCCAGAAACCAAGAAAAGACAGATTTGACACCTTTTATGTCAAAATTAAGAGGGCACCATACAGTGTATCATAAAACCAGCATAAATTCTGCACTCAGATGTTTCTTCTTTAGTTTTTAGTCTCCTGAATACTTGAGCCTGTAGTCCATCCAGTCAGGTAGCTTTATCTTCACCTCAAACATGGTTTGCCTTTCAGGCTGGCTAATGATTTGGTTTTTGTTTTGCCCCCCATTGGCATCTCAGTGTGTTTGCATGAATCACCAGTTGATATTCACACTACATGAAGCACCTGCAGAAAAATACCCTGCCTGTATTGCACGTATTTATGTCGAAACCATGGTGTGGTATTACCTACCAAAATAAGAATATGAGCTACACAAACCTCAGAAGAACTATCCAGACAGGAATGCCTCTGGATTTTTTAGATGAAAGCCTGATCTAGGAAATGTCTCTAGTAATAAACCCACTTTTAGACTATCTCCAGCTGATCAGCTGCATGTACAGAACAAGAGTAATGCCTTTTTTTTATACTGTTTAAAAAAAAAATTATCCTTCTCACCAGTTAATGGAAGCCTGATAATTGCAAGACAAATTCCTGTTGGATGCTGTTTCTCAGGACACAACCTGATACAGATGTATGAAAGGGGGATCAGAAGGTTTTCAATGATAAAAAGGAATACAGGCAAAGGTCATATACAGATTTATGAAAAATAAATTTATTACATAACACCTTGTTTTAACAATGTTTGATTTTTTTTTTTTACTCAGAATACTTGTGTCATTCATGTAAAATAGTTTGATACAGTACATTGTATGTAAGTTTTTCCTCATAAATTCTAAGGCTCTCCTAACACCTTGTTCCTCTGCAGTAGGAATGGCACCCCTAAACAACGTGCGAACATTAAAAAAAAAAAAAAACTGAACAAAATTTAAAATTCACTACACCAAGCTGGTTCTCAAAAATCATGACAAAATATCTGAATGGATGCCGCACCTTTTTAGGAAATATCATTCATGCTTTTTTAATCCCAAAGCATGCTCACAAATCATTAACACCAACAGGAAAAAAATAAAACACTGTCTATGACAATCATTTTAGTCTGTTTGCTGAACCAAACATGTTTATATCAATGACAACATACTTATTTTACTATCAAATAGCAGCTTTAATACCAGTCAAGTCATAGATTTCAAAACAAAAACAAAACTTATGTTGGAAATAAATCTTTGGGACGCTTGTAATTGCTGGGAAAAAATGCAAACGCTTTCATGTTCTTAAAAAAATCATGTCGGTCATAAAACATTGATCTAGCTGGAAAATGAACCAACCCACAAAAGTCACTAAAAATAAATGTCTATCAAAACTGTCTGAGAGTTACGGTTAGTTTGCTTTTTTGCCATGGTAACATATACTGTATGCTTCAAGTACCAGTTCAAAGATGTCGTGTACTATTGGTCAGATGAAGTTGTTACATCAAGAGAATTCACCACATACGACAACAAAAATGCTTGCCCCTAGCACATTTCACAGCTTCACCTGCTACAGACTGTCACTGAAAAAAATGCATCGGTCAGTCTGAACCATGTCAAGTAAACTACAGAAGTAGCATATCCACAACACAAACCGTGCTAGCACTTTCTTTTCAAGTCTAACCCCAAAACCAGGTACAACGTGGGAGCCCCCCCTCGGCCCCGTGGCAGGGGGTGAGTCGTGGCGGTCGGACAGGTGGGAGGTGTGGTTGTACAGTACATTCTCTGGCCCAAGGCGGGCTCCTGGCACGCGGCCGGTCCTGCAGCGTTAGCGACGGCGCAGCGACGGCACCGGGTGCAGCTCAGTACCGGTGGGTCTGGTGCGAGTACTGCGGCGGCTGCTGGGAGGTAGCTGAGTATCCCATGCTGCTCTGTGGCTGCGATGTGCTTGGTCCGGGGTTGGGGTAGGCAGCATGGGGGTTGGAACGCTGCAGGGGGGAAAGCACAGACACACAGCCCTTCGTAACACGGACATCGCGAGACCGTTTCACCTACTGACTCGTTCCTTCAAGAGGCACCCGGCACACACAGTCTCAAAGCAGCTGCACTTCCAGCCTTTGTTTCACTTACTCTGATTACAGCAGGTAACAGACATCAGGAATACCAGATCAGACCACTGCCAGCTTTCTGCTACCCACCCTAATGGCAATCTTCACCCATCGCAGTCAACCCTCCAGAAAGCTACTGTGCACCTGGCCATGACACTGGGCTACCACCACTCATGGCAGTGGTCCTTTCCACTTGCTCCCTTCTCCTAGGAAGGCAGGCTGGGGAGAGGTCCAGGTGAGGCATCTTTCTGCTCATGAGCCACTCTGCCTTATTCTGGAGATTTTCACACAGAGGATATACTTGCCACCCTTTTACATGACCTAGGAGTACAGGCTGAGAGCACTATGACTGGGCTAACGTGCCATCTAGCAGCAGCCTTAAAATGCTTGAAGGAGAGTTTAAAGACAACAACGACATGTTCCTCAGTGGAACCATATATTTCAGGCCAAAATGTCCTTAGATTGTGGCTTGGGAGGTTCAGGTGGGACATTGGAGGAGGGACCACTAGGGGGTCAGTACAGCACTGGAAGAACCTGCTCATAGAGTCTGTGAGGTCTCTCTATGAAGGTTTTAAAGACTCCGCTTAACAAAGCCATGCTAACCTGAGTGAGTCAGAACTAGCAACAGCCCCGCTCCAAGTGGGAGACTTGGCTAGATGGTTTCCAGAGGCCCCTTTCAACCAGCACTCCCACAATTATTTGAGTGGAGCATTCATCATTGCAAGAAGCTCTCAGCAAACCAGCAACTGCCTACTAAAAATTTTAACCCTAAGTTATTATTTACTGATCATGTGTTATAAAGGAAAGAAGGACTGCCTATGAGATTTGCAATATAAGTACTTGACCACTTGGTAGCACTTAACATTTCATTAAATTAACACAATCTCAGTACATTACTGTGCTGGTTTACATGCCCTCACAAACTCGGCAGCATTTGGAAACTGTGTAGCTTCTGCATTCTTGATATCACAGGACATATTATGTTTTTTAGGAAAAGCTGCTTCTAGAAGAGGTCTGGAAACTTCTATAAAGTAACTATTCCAGGACTAGGGCATTGCTACTGTGACCTGAATAGGACAAAACTGTGGTGAACCAACACCCTGAGCAAGTAAAATATTAAGTCACAACATAAAGCAAAGACCCCAATTTTTTTCTTGTTGTACAGCATTTAGAACAGAAGCTATACCCAGGAAGCTGAGATGATGGCAGAAATAAAAAAGGCACACTCTAGTAGTTAATACACACTCATAGGACTGAGCTAACATCTCGAGAGAAAAGGGGGAGAAATGGCTGGACCAGCACTTAATGTCAGTGGGAACAAACCAGCACTGCTGAACCACACTGTTGGCACAGTGACTGAACTTTGTTGACATTTGCCTTCAGCCTTGAGAGGAGGACTAAATCACTCATCAACAGAGGGGTCACAGCTCTGGGTCATCCTTCTCCATGTTACAAATACAGGATGTACTTCAAAGAGCAAAAGTCTTGAACATTGGTTTTGCCTATGTGTGGCTCCTGTATGTATGAAACCATCACAAGTTTAACCATTTAAAACTGACCACTCATTTCAGTTGTAAAACACTCCCTGCATCCTGACTTACAAAACAGATCTCATTTTAAGACAGAGGCAATGAAAAATCCGATTCTTTCATGACACCCAGAGCAACAAATGGCTTTTGTTTAAGAACAAAAGTAAAGATGCAATCCTTTCTAAATACCACTAAGCACCCAGAAGGTTATCCCAAGCAAAAGCTCAGAGTAGTGGAATTGCTCCAGCCTGTTTAATCACATTGCCTTTGGGAGTGTCACACTGCAGATTTAAACAAGGAGGCAAGTCTGTGTGCCATGTGTCTACTATTTTTATACACAGCAGAAAAGGATATGAGGTCAATGTGCCCTGCAGAGAGTAATTTGACTTCTGAGTGAATGCAGAAACTGTCTTAGTGTGCCTTGCCCAGGAGATGGCAATCCTTCTTCACAAGCTTTATATGGGGAATTTGAGCAAAACAAATGAAGAACAAAGGAACAGGTGTTTGATTAAAACAGAGGGCTCTATTGTAAAGTTTGTTTTCCCTCTCCTCAAGCTGCTGGATCAGAAGCAAAAAATGTGAAGAATTTTTTTCAGGGAGACCTGAAACCATCAGTTGGAAACTCTTAACTGCTTTTGTTCTAGTGCTAGCAAGTTCAGGTCTCCTTTCATTATCATGTTTTCCAGACACCTCAATCAGAACAAACAGACTNTACATGACCTAGGAGTACAGGCTGAGAGCACTATGACTGGGCTAACGTGCCATCTAGCAGCAGCCTTAAAATGCTTGAAGGAGAGTTTAAAGACAACAACGACATGTTCCTCAGTGGAACCATATATTTCAGGCCAAAATGTCCTTAGATTGTGGCTTGGGAGGTTCAGGTGGGACATTGGAGGAGGGACCACTAGGGGGTCAGTACAGCACTGGAAGAACCTGCTCATAGAGTCTGTGAGGTCTCTCTATGAAGGTTTTAAAGACTCCGCTTAACAAAGCCATGCTAACCTGAGTGAGTCAGAACTAGCAACAGCCCTGCTCCAAGTGGGAGACTTGGCTAGATGGTTTCCAGAGGCCCCTTTCAACTAGCACTCCCACAATTATTTGAGTGGAGCATTCATCATTGCAAGAAGCTCTCAGCAAACCAGCAACTGCCTACTAAAAATTTTAACCCAAAGTTATTATTTACTGATCATGTGTTATAAAGGAAAGAAGGACTGCCTATGAGATTTGCAATATAAGTACTTGACCACTTGGTAGCACTTAACATTTCATTAAATTAACACAATCTCAGTACATTACTGTGCTGGTTTACATGCCCTCACAAACTTTGCAGCATTTAGAAACTGTGTAGCTTCTGAATTCTTGATATCACAGGACATATGTTTTTTAGGAAAAGCTGCTTCTAGAAGAGGTCTGGAAACTTCTATAAAGTAACTATTCCAGGACTAGGGCATTGCTACTGTGACCTGAATAGGACAAAACTGTGGTGAACCAACACCCTGAGCAAGTAAAATATTAAGTCACAACATAAAGCAAAGACCCCAATTTTTTTCTTGTTGTACAGCATTTAGAACAGAAGCTATACCCAGGAAGCTGAGATGATGGCAGAAATAAAAAAGGCATACTCTAGTTGTTAATACACACTCATAGGACTGAGCTAACACCTCGAGAGAAAAGGGGGAGAAATGGCTGGACCAGCACTTAATGTCAGTGGGAACAAACCAGCACTGCTGAACCACACTGTTGGCACAGTGACTGAACTTTGCCGACATTTGCCTTCAGCCTTGGGAGGAGGACTAAATCACTCATCAACAGAGGGGTCACAGCTCTGGGTCATCCTTCTCCATGTTACAAATACAGGATGTACTTCAAAGAGCAAAAGTCTTGAACATTGGTTTTGCCCATGTGTGGCTCCTGTATGTATGAAACCATCACAAGTTTAACCATTTAAAACTGACCACTCATTTCAGTTGTAAAACACTCCCTGCATCCTGACTTACAAAACAGATCTCATTTTAAGACAGAGGCAATGAAAAATCCGATTCTTTCATGACACCCAGAGCAACAAATGGCTTTTGTTTAAGAACAAAAGTAAAGATGCAATCCTTTCTAAATACCACTAAGCACCCAGAAGGTTATCCCAAGCAAAAGCTCAGAGTAGTGGAATTGCTCCAGCCTGTTTAATCACATTGCCTTTGGGAGTGTCACACTGCAGATTTAAACAAGGAGGCAAGTCTGTGTGCCATGTGTCTACTATTTTTATACACAGCAGAAAAGGATATGAGGTCAATGTGCCCTGCAGAGAGTAATTTGACTTCTGAGTGAATGCAGAAACTGTCTTAGTGTGCCTTGCCCAGGAGATGGCAATCCTTCTTCACAAGCTTTATATGGGGAATTTGAGCAAAACAAATGAAGAACAAAGGAACAGGTGTTTGATTAAAACAGAGGGCTCTATTGTAAAGTTTGTTTTCCCTCTCCTCAAGCTGCTGGATCAGAAGCAAAAAATGTGAAGAATTTTTTTCAGGGAGACCTGAAACCATCAGTTGGAAACTCTTAACTGCTTTTGTTCTAGTGCTAGCAAGTTCAGGTCTCCTTTCATTATCATGTTTTCCAGACACCTCAATCAGAACAAACAGACTGAGTGCCTCTTTGCAAGGCTAGCAGGAAAAGGATGTATTTTTTTGAAAACCAGGTATTTTCCCTCCTAGAGAGACAGCAGAAAGATTGGTCAGGAGTAGTCAAGTTACAAGTAAGAGCTCCTGAGACAGAAAAGCAGCAGTTACCTTAAGGGCAAAGTATTCTGAAATTATGTTTGTCAACAAGGGCTGCCCCCAGCTGTAATCCCAGGATGGATATCTGTGAGTACAAAAGTTTTGATGAGCATGAACTGAAAACAAACCAATGCCAACTCCAGCCAAGCCATTTGAGTCCTCTGACCTGTCAGCCAGCAAACCTCAGCTCTGGCTCACAGAACTAGGAGCTGAAGTTTGTTCAAAATGCCACAATGCAGCAGCAAAATGAGGTGAAGGGCATGTAAATAGGGCATATAAATGGGGCTCCCTGACACAGTACACACAATCTCTGAACCAACCTCTTAGATGTATGACTCCACCTGAGGGCACGATTAAGAAAGTTACAGCTGCCTTTGCCTTCTGCTCTGTGTGTGTGTTTCTAAGAAGTGGAAGAAAGAGCCAATTAAAAGGCCAAAACAGCAGTTGACTGCAGCTTGCCAGATTGAAAGGGATGAAACTCCTGTGAGAGTGCCTGCAATGGATAATCCTTCTAAAAGAAAGGCGACTTTTATACTTAGAGGCACCCCACCCTGCAGAACTATAGTTAAGGCTCACCACTGTCTCAAACAGCTCTAAAAATGCGTATTGTTCAAGGAGAATGACTTGCAAACTGATGTGTTATTACATCCTGGGATAAACTGAACAAAGGCACTTGGGGACTATATGAAGGGTCTCATAATAAAGCTCCTGAAAATGATCTTATTTTACATTTTTCTAAGTACTTTCAAGTTTTGGCCAATGCTGAGAGTACACAGATTAAGGTAAAGATGAAGGTAAAGCCTCAGAAGCTGCCTGGGGGCAATCTGGTACTCTCAGGAACAAACTCTGAAATGCAAGATTTCAAAGCCCACTGGTGGCTCATGGAGAAGCCATATCAAACTGAAAGGCAAGTTGACAGCAGCAGCTTCACTGACTTCATTTTTTAACTCTCCCTACATTTTGCTACAGACTATAAGCCCAGCTAAGTGGGTTTCCATTATCAGGGTCTCACATTTAAATATTAACCTTTAAATTAACTGAAAACATTGCCAGTAGTTTCCAACTTCCCCATCCTTTGATTTCATCCAAAACTGTCTGCCAATTGCCTGCCTGTGCTGTGCTTTCCATGTGAACCAGTATGCAATGGTCATTTCCTGCAGGCTAACATTTCCAGCAGCATGCCTCCTCTTGAAATCCCCTATTCCCTAGGCTAGCAAAAAACTGCCATTCTCTAACTGCTCCTGTGAATCATTTGAAGTCTTCCCTGCTCCTCTTTTGTAATTTCTAAGCTTGTATTAACAAAAGGTTCTGTCCTTAACTCTCTTCTCCCCAGTCTCCAGTAGCAGCCTCATCCAAACCCAAAAACTTAGGTATCATTTGTTGGGATGACAAAGATACTCATCCTCCAGGCTCTGATTTCTTAATGTCTGACCACAATCCCAGATGCAGGAAGGCCAGAACATATTTTTCATGTTTTCCTTAAGTGCTTTTTCCCAATGCTTTTTCTTCATCTTCCTCACTCATTGACTACCACCACATCACCTGTCTTCAGATCTGCAGTATTTGGCTTACTCAACCTGGAATCTACCTTGATCTTCTGAAGAGATTATGACAGCATCATGCCAAGTCTTTGTCATCCAAAAATACTGTTTCTGCATCCATTAACCCAACTAAAACACTTGTTCAGATTCTTATTTCACAGCTTTTTTACTGCAACATCCTCTGCCTCCTACCATTACAGGCTTGCTCAAGCAACAAGTGGCATTTTTAGGTCATACAGAGCACAGCGTAACAGGCTCCTGGTCCATAACCATTAGCATTCCCTAATATGAAGGTGAGAATTAGTAACTGTAATAAAGTCTGATCCTGATTTCCTTACTGCTAACCCAAAGAGCATCAGGATATCAACAAATCATCAACTAAATGAATCTGAAAAAAAAAATCAAAACATGCCAAAAAGTAACAGTTAATACAGTGACATTTACAAAATTACTTTTTGTTTGAAGAAACACTGCTCTAAAACATGACAAGCAGATACACAATATGTGAATAAAAAAAAATACCTGATAGTCTGAGGTCATAATAAGTCCACCTGAGGTAGTGGTAGGAGGAACAACTCTCACTTTTTTCAGTGGGGGTCCCTGTGTGTGACTGTTGTCTTGGTTCCCTGGATGACCAGTTCCATTAGTATGGTTATTGCCCTGCTGCTGCTGCTGGTTCTTCTCAATTGTTTAAACACAAAGAAAAATTTCAACTCAAAAGCAGTACGTGAAATAACAAAATCAGGAAATAGTGTAAAAGCCAGTGAAACATGATGATACTGTTCTTCTAGTACTTACTTTGTCTCCTTTATCATCTGGTTCTTCTTCTGTTAAAAATTCTCGTTTTGGGTAAGGGATTTGACAACCTGCAAAAACACTGTCCCCCAAAAAAGTCTATTTATCACTGTATTAGAACAGAAGGGT
>WEZZ01008167.1:270122-283548 GCA_013400585.1 Chloropsis cyanopogon | reverse complement strand
CCGCTCTCCTCATGCAGGGCATGGGGAGCCTCCGGCTGGGCAGCCGCGCCGTCATGTACACGGCGGAGACCCTCCCCAAGGGCAAGAACCGCGTCATGGGGGTGAGTTTGGCGGGGTCGGAGGGAGTTCGAGGGGAGAAACCCTTGGAAAATCCCCCCTCAGCCCGTTCGCGGGGGATTCCTGCTGGTCCCTCAGGGGGTNGGTTGAGTTGACCCCATTCCCACCCATCCTTCTCTCCCAGACCATCCAGATTATGACGGGATTCCTGCACATCGGCTTCGGGATCGTCCTGACCACGCTCACCAATGTCTACACCTCCGTCTTCGTCATCGGAGAGATCCCCTTCCTGGGCGGCGTGTCGGTGTGTGCCGGGGGCTGGGGCGGGATTCCCACCGGGAAAGAATGCCTGGGGGGTGGGATGCCCGCTAGGAAGGGACTCTGACCAGGGAACAATGCCCAGAGGGAAGGGAATCCTGCTGGGGGGGGGATGCCAGCAGGTGGGACACCCGTTGGAAGGGATGCCCTCCGGGAATGATGCACCTGCAGCTCCCGGCAGCTGGAAAACAAGGCGGGCGGGGGGGTCACCGTGTCCCCTGTGCCCCGTTAGTGCCACCTCCGGGCGGGTCTGGGGTGCTCGGGGTGCCCTCAGTGCCAGCTGAGCCCCGTCTCTCCCGCTGCAGTTCATCATCTCCGGGTGCCTCTCCATCGGCGCCGAGAAGAGCCCCACGGAATGTGCGGTGAGTTTTCCTGGGAGCACAGTGGGAGTGACCCCGTGGGGTGTCCCTCTGGGGTTTTGGGGGGGTCTGCCACCCCACACCCCTCCCCCCCAAAGCCCCCTGGGTGCCCACAGGTGAAGGGCAGCCAGACCATGAACGTCATCAGCGCCATCTTCGCGCTCCTGGGAATCGTGGCCTTCATCGTGGACCTCAACCTCAACGGGCTCTACCGCTCCAGCTTCAACTACTACAGCTATCTCGTCCTGGTAACATCCCACTTGGTGGCATTCCTGCCCTTGGGAACCCCCCCGGGCCTTTGCTCCAGCCCTCAAGGGGTGTCCTGCCCTTTCCCAAATCCCTGTTGGGGTGGAGGTTTCTCCTCTGCCGGCGCGACCTATTTTCGGCCGGTACCTCGGGAGATGAGTCACCCCCTGGAAGCATCCATGAGCCATAAAAAGGGCGGGATGGAGGGCTTGGAGTGAGACCTTGGAGCCAGGGATGCAGAGGGAGAGGAAGGGGGAGCCGCAGACTGCTGCCCTGTGTGGGATTCATCGTCCTGGGCGCTGCTGGGGGAGTACTGATGGGGTTTCCCCCCTCCTGGAGCTCGCAGGGAATGGGATTTCCATCGTGCTGCTCATCTTCACCATCCTGGAATTCTGCATCGCCGTGGCCACCGCCAATTTCTGGTGCCGGGCCACCCGCCTCAGCTCCAACGAGGTAAGATGAGGGGGGGTGGCAGGGATGGGTCCCAAAAACTGCATCCCGTGATCCCGGTGTTTGCCAGGCCATGCTGATCGTCCCCAGTGCCACCCGTGTGGATCTGGCCGTGCCACCAGCGGAGCTGCCTCAGCCTCCCAGCTACAGCGAGGTGATCCAAGGGATAGTCTGGATAGGGGCAGAATCACCAGTGGGATGGCTCCTGGGATGGCAGTCCCCGTTCTGCTGCTACCAGCGTCCCCTCCCTGGGAAAACATCCCACCCCAATCCCCAGGGAGCATCCATCCCTCCGCTCTGGGAACGGGGAGGAGATCCCAAACCCCCGTGGGTGGTGGCTGCTGGGGTTGGGGTCCCCCCAAATCCTGCCCCCTTTCCAAAACACCTCCTGGTCTCTTTGCAGCTGGCTGCTCCTGAAGTCTGACACCGAGGATGTTGGAATGGGATCCTGCCTCCACTGCTCCTAAATCCCAGGGCTACGGCATCCTTCTGGCTGGGATGTGCTGGTCCCCCCCCAAAAGCCAGGGACACCCCCAAATTCCCTGCCCCTCTGCCTGGTCTGAGGGCTTCCACTTGCTGGCTGCTGTGGGAAGGGGCTCTCCAGGGGGGAATCTTGGGCAATTCCTGCCTGTAAATCCCTGGTGGGACGCTGGGGTTCGCTGATGTTGGGGTTCAGGAATTCCTGGCTCTCTGGTGGTTCGGAGTGACCCCGATGTGTGCCGGGAGCCGGGCGGGTCACCGGAGCATCTACCTCGGCTCGTCCCCTGTTGGCTTCATGTTCTCTTGGGAATAAATGCTCTCTCCAGGCTTGCGTCTCCTGAATTTGGGAATTTTCAGCGTGGGAGCTACTCTTCCCCCTCACAGAGCTGCTGTCCCTCAGGAAAGAGGCTCATCCTGCCTCATTTAGGGAGACTTGCTCTCTCCTGAGGGAATTCTGCACCCCTGAGCTCCCGGTACCTGCTTGCTTTTTCTGGGGGGAATTCTGCTCCCCTAAACCCCTGGCACCTGCTCCCAAGGGAGCTTTGCTCCTCTAAGCTCCTGGTGCCTGCTCTCCTGCGGGAATTCTGCCCCTCAAAACCCCTCTACCCAGGGAATTCCGTCCTCCTAAACCCCAGTACCTGATTCTGAGGCAATTCTGTCCCCATAAACCCCTCAGTACCTGCTCACCTGATGGAATTCTGCCCCTCTGATCCCCTCTCCTGCTGGAATTCCACCCTCTAAACCAAGGTGCCTGGTCTCCCGAGGGAATTCTGCTGCCCAGCCCCCCACATTCCAGCGCGGTTCCGCTATATTTAGCTCAGCAGCCGGACAGCCGGCGGCGGTGCCGGTGACGCCAGCACATCCCGGTTCTCCTGCCACCGGAGAGGCTGCCCGGGGCTGGAGCTGCTCTGTGAGGTGACGTGGGGACACCAATGCCATGTGCTCCCTGTTCCCACCATCCTGGGTGTCAGGAATGCAGCTGAGGGGAGCCCCCAAACCTTATCCATGCAGCAATTCCTAAAAAAAATTCTTTATTTTAAGGGAAGGAAAAAGGCTCTGGGATCATTTTGAACAAGACCAGGTTTGTCAGCTCCTGACGAGCTTAGTTATGGCTCCACCCTTAATTATCCTGCATCTGTGGGAATGCTGGTGGTGATGAGCATCCAGTGGCATCAAGTTATTTAAGGAGCATCCCAAGCTCATGGAAATGTGGGATGGAGGAAAGGAAAGAGACCCCAGTGCCTATTTTTTAAGGGGTGGAACATCCTGGTGAGTTCCCAGTGCCCTGTGGGAGGGATCCTCTTAATTTCTGGGGACGGGATCCATCCCAAATTTCCCCTCCAGTGCTAGAGTGGGATCAGTGACCTCCTCCTTGAACATTCCCTTAGGTTTTGGGGTGACTTAAGCGTTTTCCTTCTCCTTTCCACACTCCCTGACAATGCTCCGGCTGCTCAGCCAAAGCCTCATGGATTATTCACTCCCTGTCAGTTATTTCTGTTCCCGGCTCTGAAAAAATAATGAGCCCGATCAGTAGGAAAAGCCCCAGGGATTTAGGGAGCAGGATGAACAGGCTGCCTCTGCTCATCCCGTGGCCACAACCCATTACGGCTCCGGCTCCTCACCTGCGGCTCCGGAGCATCCCGACCTCTCCCGGCTCCACGGGGACCACCACGAAGCCATCCCGCCTCCCATCCAAACTCTGTGTTTTCCCAGAGTGGTGGTTTCCTGGGAAGGAGGCTTCCTCCTCTGCCACAGGCATCAGGGTCTGTTTTCCTGGAGTATCCCGGTGTTCAGATGTGGCTTTCCCTGAAAACGCTGGAATAAGCGTTGAAGGCTCTATGGGAATGTGGGGTTTTTTAATGTATTTTTATCTTTAGTTGGGAATTTGCAGCTCTGGGAGGAGAGTGGGGACTTCCAGGAGTTGGGAATAGCAGGGTGACAGGGATCACAGAGTTTTGTGTCCTTGCTGGTGATGATCCCTAAGGAAAACCAAAACGCTTGGAGGAGCTGGAAGGGGGAACTGTGGGATGAACTGGGGTGTCCCATTGGTAAGAGACTGATCTTGGAGACTCTTCCAGCACCTAAAGGTGCTCCAAGAGAGCTGGAGAGGGGCTTTGGAAAAGGGCCTGGAGTGCCAGGGCAAGGGGGAATGGCTTCCCACTGCCAGGGGGGGGGTTTAGATGGGATATTGGGAAGAAATTCTTCCCTGAGAGGGTGGTGAGGTGCTGGAATGGATTTCCCAGGGAAGCTGTGGCTGCCCCATCCCTGGAAGTGTTTAGGGTCCCATTCCAGTGGGATTGCAAGTGGAAGCTGATGCTGGTGAAGCCTTGGAGAAGTCCTGGAACTTTTCTGCAGCCTCAGGAGTTTTCCTGGGAATGAGCGGATCAAAGGCTGGAATGTCACGTGCAGGGGTTGATGGACACATCTGGGACAGGGTTTGGGAGCAATGCCACCGTGTCCCAGATGCCAGGTATGGATCACCCCAGCAGGCAGTGATGCCCCCCCAACCCCCTGCTTGCTCTGTGCTCCAGATTCCCTAATCCAGGATGGACACTGGGATGTTTAAAGCAAAAAAACCCTGAAACCTCTCCCAGAAAACATGACTTTCGTTCTGGAATCAGTATGGAAAGAGCCCTGAGGGAAGCAGAAACACCTGGAAGCAAAGCAAAATG
This sequence comes from Chloropsis cyanopogon, assembly GCA_013400585.1. NCBI lineage: Eukaryota > Metazoa > Chordata > Aves > Passeriformes > Irenidae > Chloropsis > Chloropsis cyanopogon. The sequence goes on along the minus strand of WEZZ01008167.1, from coordinate 278,966 downwards.
TTGACTTTCGGTATTTTTATGGGGATATAAAGTTTGTCCCAGGAAGCAGCAAGTTTCTTTGGAGAGCTTTTCTCCATCGTAATCTATTTTCTTTGGAAAAAAACTCACGGATTTTGGGGTTGGGAAAAGAATTTTGGTTCCACCAGGCTCATAAATTTTGTCCCGCGCTGGTGGGAGGGAATTTGGGAGGGTCTCGCTGATCCCCCCTGAGCATCCAGCCAGCTTCCCCCAATCCAAAACTTGTCCTAGAAACTAGGAAAATGAACATTAAAATCCAAGGAATGTGTTGTATACATCTACAAAGCCAAAAATTCCTGCAAAAGAAAAGGTTGGAAAGCTCCACCGCCCGGCCCTGCTGCTTCCCTGCATCTGCTTCAAAGCTTCACCTCCTCTGGAATCCGTTTCCAAAACAAATCCCGACATCCTACCTTGGGCTCCTGCCATCCCCAGCTGGACCTGGGTTGATTTAGGAAGGGGGGAAGTGCTTTTTCCACGGAACACTCGCTCGGAAAGCGGGGTTTGGGGGGCTGAGGGCAGCCACGGCTGCTGCTGGCTGCAAGGCTGGAACTCCAGGAATGCTGTAGGAATCTGGAAAGGCGGATTTGGGAGGAAATCCACCGTGTAGGGTGGTTTTGGCTGGGAATGTGAGCCGTGGACAATGGTGGAGGATACCCCGGCTGCCTAAAGGCTAAAGAGGGGATCCCAGAATTTCCACGGGGGCTCAAGTGTTCCTTCCTGAGGCTGGAACGAGATCCCTGGGATTGTTAGGATTGGAGTGTTGAGAGGGATGAGGCACCAGCAGGAATTAAAGGCTCTGAGGCATCAGGAATGTGATGAAGAGGCTGAATCTCATCCACGTCCATGTTTTTCCTGGAAAGCCGTGCTGCCAGATGCAGCCCTTTACAAGGCCAAGTGCATGCTTCCACCAGGGATGCAGGATGGAGGAAGGTCATGGGTGGGATGGAGGAATGCCATTGGAGCCGGGATGGAGATGGGAGTTGCTGCTCTTTGCTCTCCAGGTCTGTTCTTCCAGCCCTTTTTTTGGGATATGATTTGGGCCGGGTTGGAGGGGGTGTCCCATTCCCTGGTGTGTGGGAGCATGGGGAGGATGCAGAATCCTGGAATGGGTTGGGATGGAAGGAACCTTAAGGATCATCCAGTTCCACCCCGCTGCCATGGGCAGCGACACCTCCCACTAGTCCGGGCTGATCCAAGCCGGCTCCAGGGCTGGAAGCCACTCCTGAGCTCTGGAAGCGCGGTGCTTCCAAAAGCGGCCTCTCGGCTCCCTCTAGAGCCAGAAAAGAGGAAAAAAATTCCAGAAGTTGCTCCACCTGCTCCTGAAATCGTCAGCTGGAGGACCCCGTCCTTTCCAGGCAGCAGAGAGAGAGGTGTTGGGGTGATGCCCGAATCCTGGACCTAAAAATTCCCGTGCCACCAAGAAATTCCCACCCTGCACACATCAGACATCCAGGAAACCTGGGATATTCTTCAGGTCGGCATGGGGTATCCCAATGCTCCTGGAGAAAAGGACACGGCTGTTTCCGGGCAGGAGGGAGGGATGGAGACAGGAAGGGGTCCGTTCCCAGCCTGAGCTCCCACTTCCCATCATAAATAACAGCATCTCCTTTTCTTCTGGCTCCCGACAGAGACAGCCAGGGATCCCTGAACCCCTCCTGCGTGTCCTCACTGGGGACAAATCCACAGGGATGGAGGAGGGAGAATTCCCAAAAATGGCACTAAAGGAGCTTCCTTTATAAAGTTTCCTGTCTCAATGCAAGTTTTTCCTGGGAAGTGGGCAGGGTTAGGTTATGAACACCTCATTAAGTGTCCAGCTAATTGCAGGAGTGATTCCCAAGCAAAGCATCCACAATCTGGATGGAACGGACTCGCTCGAAGCCGGTAAAGCATCCCGAGGGAAAAGCATCCAACCCTTCCCAAGGCCCCAGAGCTCAGGGAGGGGTTCCCTGTCCTTCCCTCCCTCCCTCTTCCCGGGCAGGATTTTGGGAGCCTCCACTGGCAAAGCCACCTCGTTGAGCAAGAGGGGCCTGACGAGAATTCCATGAGCGAGCTTCCCGCAGGGAGCAAAGGGCAGCGGGAGCGTGTCCCTGCCTGGCCGGCACCTCCCGGGGATTGCCAAGAGCGACGGGACCGTGGTGAGGAGGAAGAGGAGGAGAAGGAAGGCACCTGGGAATTCCTTCAGCTTCCTGGGCTGGTCCCCAGGCCATGGCGGCCACCACGGTGACGGAGGCGGGCAGCGTGAGGATCATCACGGAGGTGATCCCGGCCACGGATCCCCGGGCGGCCCAGCTGGCCCTGGGCTCCCAGACAGCTGCCAGGACGTCGTTCCAAACGCAAGGCTTCCGGAGGGCTCATCCCAAGGTGTTGGGGGTGAGACACGGCCTTCCAGGGGCCCAGCAGGGACTGGGGATCCGCAGGGAGTGTCCTGCTGGAGGTTCTCCCTGGCTGGGTGGAGGGGACGTTGGGACAGGTGCCTCTCCCAGTCCCTTCCCGGCACTGTGACGTGGGATTGGGGTGGGATGTGTCTCACGGGATCGGGATCTCTCTCCCTCATCCTTGCCCAGACCATCCACATCTTCACCGGAATCGTTCACATCTGCTTCGGGATCATCCTGACACTGTCGGAGCACAGGAACCCTTCCCTCCCTGTGGCCAGCGGGATCCTCTTCTGGCTGGGGATCCTGGTAAGTTGGGATGAGGACATGGGAACCTCAGGGAATCCTGGTGGGCTGGGGACAATATCCCAGGGTCACCAGGTCTCCACTGACCATCCCCCCCACATTCTGGCGTGTTTGTGCATCCCTGAACCCCGATTCCTAGCTGGAGGGACACCAGGAAGGGTGACAGGGAAGGGTGCCTTGCTGCTGCCACCAATTCCTGCTGTTTTCCAAGTAGCTCCTGGTCTCGGGCTCGTTGCTGGTGGAAAGTGAAAGGAGAGACAGCCCCGTGCTGGTAAGATCCAGGCTGGGAGGGACAACGTGTCCCCCCATTCCTTATGTCCCTTCCAGCAGCTGCCAGGACCCCTCCACAGCCTGGATTCATCCCACGGGATCCACAGGCCAGTCTCCCCTTTGGGAAGTGCCCACATGGATCACAGGATGGGGGTCGGGGTCACTGTGGGATGAAAGGTCCAGGAGACCCCCATGGCCTTTGGAATCACCGTGGGATGAGGGGGATGAAAGGTCCAGGAGACCCCCATGGCCTTTGGAGTCACTGTGGGATGAGGGGGACAAAACTGGGTGGCTCCTCCAGGAGATCTCTGATCCCAGTTGAATAATCCATGTGGGACGCAGCCCTTCCCGGGGTCCGTGTCACCGGGTGCTTCCCGCAGGTCAAGACCTGCTGTGTGGTCAATGTGGGCGTCGTCCTGGCCACGCTGGTGGCCACCGGGATCCATGGCACGGCCATCACCCAGAACATGCCCGGCTGCGAGAAGCCCGAGCCCTTCCAGACCCGCCCGGAATGGTGCCTCAAGATGGAGAGCAAGGTACGGACAGCCGGGATTGCGCGGGGGGAATGCGAGCCTCCTCTTGGCGTGCTCAAGGATCCAGGTCCTGTTTGGCTGGAGGATCCCGGCATCTTCCCCTTCTCCTCCTCCTCCTCGCAGCTCCTGAGCAACGGGTTGGATTCCGTCTTGGTGCTCCTGGGCCTCTTGGAATTCTGCGTGGCCGTGGCGGTTCTGGCGTTCGGATACGACACGGTCCGGCAGCACACATACACCCAGCTGGTGAGGGAGGATTCCGCGGGAATCCCTGGAATGCTCATCCACCCCTTCCTTCCCCCGAAGGGCCGCCCCAGTCCGGCCGTTCCCGTGTGCCTCCCTCCCAGAGATTTCCCTGGATTTCCCTGGTTTTTCTCTTTCCCAGGCGCTGTAGCCTCGGCCCAACCCCGCACGTGGTGCCGCATCCCGGGGGGATCCCCGCCACCGGAGCCCCCTGGGATGCCCTCAGCGTGTTCGGCCCCCAATAAAGGCCTCTCCCCCAGCCCAGCCCGCGCGTGTCTCCGGGGATTACTCGGGGTGCGGGGGGGGCTCGCCCCGGCTGTGTCTGGGGCAGATCCGGGGGTCCCGGTACCGGCGGCCACGGCGGCGGGCGGTGCTGCCCGGCACAAAGATGGCGGTGCCGCCCGACACAAAGATGGCGGNATTCCTTATGTCCCTTCCAGCAGCTGCCAGGACCCCTCCACAGCCTGGATTCATCCCACGGGATCCACAGGCCAGTCTCCCCTTTGGGAAGTGCCCACATGGATCACAGGATGGGGGTCGGGGTCACTGTGGGATGAAAGGTCCAGGAGACCCCCATGGCCTTTGGAATCACCGTGGGATGAGGGGGATGAAAGGTCCAGGAGACCCCCATGGCCTTTGGAGTCACTGTGGGATGAGGGGGACAAAACTGGGTGGCTCCTCCAGGAGATCTCTGATCCCAGTTGAATAATCCATGTGGGACGCAGCCCTTCCCGGGGTCCGTGTCACCGGGTGCTTCCCGCAGGTCAAGACCTGCTGTGTGGTCAATGTGGGCGTCGTCCTGGCCACGCTGGTGGCCACCGGGATCCATGGCACGGCCATCACCCAGAACATGCCCGGCTGCGAGAAGCCCGAGCCCTTCCAGACCCGCCCGGAATGGTGCCTCAAGATGGAGAGCAAGGTACGGACAGCCGGGATTGCACGGAGGGAATGCGAGTCTCCTCTTGGGGTGCTCAAGGATCCAGGTCCTGTTTGGCTGGAGGATCCCGGCATCCTCCCCTTCTCCTCCTCCTCCTCGCAGCTCCTGAGCAACGGGTTGGATTCCGTCTTGGTGCTCCTAGGCCTCTTGGAATTCTGCGTGGCCGTGGCGGTTCTGGCGTTCGGATACGACACGGTCCGGCAGCACACATACACCCAGCTGGTGAGGGAGGATTCCACGGGAATCCCTGGAAATCACGGGAATGCTCGTCCACCCCTTCCTTCCCACGAAGGGCCGCCCCAGTCCGGGCGTTCCCGTGTGCCTCCCTCCCAGAGATTTCCCTGGATTTCCCTGGTTTTTCTCTTTCCCAGGCGCTGTAGCCTCGGCCCAACCCCGCACGTGGTGCCGCATCCCGGGGGGATCCCCGCCACCGGAGCCCCCTGGGATGCCCTCAGCGTGTTCGGCCCCCAATAAAGGCCTCTCCCCCAGCCCAGCCCGCGCGTGTCTCCGGGGATTACTCGGGGTGCGGGGGGGGCTCGCCCCGGCTGTGTCTGGGGCAGATCCGGGGGTCCCGGTACCGGCGGCCACGGCGGCGGGCGGTGCTGCCCGGCACAAAGATGGCGGTGCCGCCCGACACAAAGATGGCGGCCCTGCCCGGCACAAAGATGGCGGCCCTGCCGTGTGCAGAGGGCGTTGCCCTATACCAAAATGGCGGCCGGCGACGCTGTCTGGCTTCGTGCTCCCGCGGGGCGCTCGCCTCTGACGCCATCTCCCTGCGACGCCNGGGAGGCGGGATCGGGGGGCGGTTCTGGGCTCCTGAGGGGCTGTCTGGGGGGGCATGAGGTCTGGGGGAATTTTGAGGGGGACAGGATTATCTGGGGGGGGGTCTCGGGGGCTTGTGAGGGGGTTTTGGAGGTACCCACGGGCTTTAGGGAGGATCCAGAGGAGCCAGGGATGACTTGGAGGGATGCCCTGGGATGCTCCGAGCTTAGCGGAGTTTCATGGGATGCTGGAGAGGAGCTGGAGTGGCTCCGGCTGCATCCCGAGGCTTTTGGGGATCCGACACCTCCCGTGTGCCCACCCAGGTTCTCGCACATGATCCGGGACAAGGCGCTCCGCAGCTCCTGGGCGCGGAAGGTGAAGGAGAGGCAGGAGAGGAAGCTGGTCCGGGATCTGGCACGGCAGCTGGAGGAAGCGAAGCAGAGGGAGAAAGAGGTAATGGGGCTCGGGAGCTGGAGAATTCCCGTCTTTCCCAAGCACAATCCCATGTTTCTGCCCTCTCCCCGGGCCTCAGAGCTGTGGGAGAGCCCAGGGAAAGGGCAGCAGGGATGGAGAATTCCCTGTCCTGCTGCCAAATCCAGTCACTGACAGTCACGTGTCCAAGTCACTGACTCGGAATAAACTCCCTGGCTCAATCCAGCCTCAGCCGGGGTGGAAGAGCTGCTGGAATGACAGATTTCACACTTGGCTGGGCACTGGCTGGTTTGGGTTTAATCCCAGAGCAAGAGATCCACAGGGAACGTGTTGGTGCTGCTCCCACAGGAAAAGAAGCGGCGGCGGGAGGAAAACCTGAAGCGGCGCCTGGAAAACGAGCGGAAAGCCGAGATTGTCCAAGTGGTGAGTCCCCTCTGCCGGCTGGGAACACCCCACAGCCTCCAGTTTGCTCCAGTTCCTCTCCCTGTCTTTGTGTTTGGAGGGTACTGGGAAGACTGGAAGATTCCCAGCAAAGCTGTGTTCTCCCGGGCTGGGGAACATCGGAATTGAGGGATAATGGCGTGGTGGAGCAAGGGAAATGTGGCACTGGTGGGGATCCATGTGGGAAAATAATTCCTTTTCTATCAGGAAGAGGCCGGGGTGGCTGTGGCAAAGACCTCAGCTGTGGGTGAGGATGGGGTTTGTTTTGGGATAAATCCCTTCCTAGATCCCGAATCCTTGGTGGTGGGAGGCTGGGAGCCATCCATGCCCATCCTGCCTCATCCCCACACTCTGCTGCATTCCTGGAAATGCTCCAGGACGGGGCTTGGAGTAACCTGCACTGGTGGAAGCTATCCCTGCCCATGGCCAGGGGTGGAACTGGACTGTCCCTAAGGTCCCTCCCGACCCAAAGCAGTCCAGGATCCTGTGATTCCATGACGTGGCCTCTCTTTTCCCGTTTCCCAGATCCGGAACCCCCTGAAGCTGAAGAGGGCCAGGAAGAAGCAGCTGAGGCGGGTGGAGAAGCGGGACACGCTGGCCCTGCTCCAGAAGACGCCCGTGAGGCGCAGCGTGGCCTCGGAATGAGGCGGGAACTGGGACACTGCCACAAGGATCCTGCTCCTTCCCGGGGGTTCTTCCACAGCTTGCCAGGCAGGAATCGCTGCCAGGACCCTCAGTGCTGGACAAACAACAGGACAGAGCTGAGGGGGAATGTGTTCCACAGGAGCCGGCTGCTGGATCCCCCAGTGCCCATGGAATCAGGATGTGGCCGGTGCCAGAGGCTGGAACACAACTTTGCTCTCCCAAATTTGCTTATTCCTTATAAAAATGAATAGGAACTGAGACAGATTGGCCTCCAGTGGCTCTGGGGACTGGTGGCTCCAGCTGGGGCCTTCCCTAAGGCATTCCTAGGAGTGGAGTGTGCCGTGGCCCCTCATTCCTTGCAGTTCTCCTTCCTCCTGAGAGGGAATTCTCATTGGGAATGAGCCCTGGAAGCTGTCAGCAAGGAAGGGGGCACGGTGTCACGCACCCTCCTGTTGGGGGGCAACGCTGGGGATTTGGCAGGGGCTGGAAGTTGGAAATCCACCTGGATTTCTTAACATTCCTGGTTTTTCTGAACACCCCTTTCTGCAGTCCTGGGGAGGGATGTGGCTGTGAGCTGGGATGGAGGTGATGGGGGTTGGAAAATGGGACTGAAGGAATCAGTGTGAAGCCCTGGGGTGGGAATGTGGGGCCCTGGAGCTTCATCCTGGGGTGACAATTTGGGGGGGCCCCCTGAGAATGGGGATGGGGTGTCCCATCCACGTCCAGGACGGGGTGGGGGTGCCACAGGGAAAGTGGGGACCGGCAGGAATTTCAGGGTGTGGCCGGTGCCAGCCGGGGACGGGGTCATGGGGCAGGAGGGCTCTGCCCTCGCCATTCCCGGGTTAATGATTTCCAAGGAATCCTGGAGCCTCTCCCTCTGCAGAGCCCACGGCCCAGGCTTTGCCCGGCGGGGGTAAGAGAAGGGGAAGCTCGGGCCCTCAGGAGCCGATTTCCTGGTGGGACGGACGTGGGAGAGCCGCGTGTCTCCTCCCAGGGCTGGAGTGGGGCCAACATCCGTGTTCCCGGCCTGCCGCGCTGCGCGGAGAGGGAGCGGGGAGCACGCGGGACTGGGGGGCTCCGAGCCCCTGGATCCCCACCCTGCTCCGGCTCCAGGGTTGGGGGGAGGATAAGGAGCGGGGGGACGGTGGGTGCTGGGAATGCCGGGGCTGGGAGACGCGTGGAAAGGGGTGTCCCGGCTGCTGGGTGAGTTTTGGAGCGGGGGTTTGGGGTCAGAGGGTGGGAGGTGGTGAGGAAGGGAGGGGATGGGCAAAAGGGAAGGACGGGATGAGGAGAGATCACGGAAGGAGGGGACCGGGAAGGGAGGGGACAAGGACCAGGGAAGAAGGGACAGGGACCACGAGGGGATGGGATCATGGGAAGGAGGGATAGGGACTGGGAAGGAGGGATGCCAGCAGAACTATATGGACCACAAATCCCATCCTGGGGGTCTTCCATGAGGATCCCTGGGGACAGGCTGCTGCCACCAGCCCCCTCCTGGGTGTGGCAATCCCTGTGGGACACTCAGGGTGATTCCCATTCCCAGGAGCACCATGGTGGAGGTGACAGTGACACCGCAGTCCTCGCTGGCCGACCGGCCGGTGCAGATCCGGGTGCGTGGACTGTCCCCATCCCAACTCGTCACCCTCCGGGCATGGCTGAAGGACGAGCAGGGCGAGTGCTTCCAATCCCGCGCCTTTTTCCGCGCTGACGGAGCGGGAGAGGTGGATCCCGGGCTCCACGCCGCCCTGGGGGGCAGCTACTCCGGGGTCTGGCCCATGGGGCTCTTCTGGTTCCTGCAGCCCGACACCCTTTTCCGACGGCTGGTCAAGCGGGATGTGGCCGGCAGCCCCTTCCGCGTCCGGCTGGAAGTGTTGGAGGGGCTGAG